>JACSOB010000264.1:0-28238 GCA_019677175.1 Bombus sylvicola | reverse complement strand
AAATTAATATGCCTCAAAAAATATATATGTTTGGTGTTGTTTTAATCCCAAAACTGTAAGGAGCATATTGGTAAAAGTTTCATCGATCATAAATCAAAAATAAGGAAGTTTGATTTTTGAGTTAAAGATCTCAGCTTATCGCTGGTTTTTGATTAATATTTGCCGAACGTTACGACTCTCAGTCCTTGTTTCTCTGTGTTTCCTATATCTCATATAACATATCTCCTATAACATTTAAAATTTATCGAAATCGAACGCTTAGCCTCGTTTACTCATAACTACCTTTGATGTATGTATTATGTAACAAAATCAGAATTTAATCCCATTGCAAGAAAATTGTTGATTTAGTACAGATTTCTTGAAAGAATACTACTAAACTTCTACATTATAAATGTTATATTACGTCCATCGTCATCTACATGATATATGTGTCGGAGATGAAAGGACATCGGAGCCTTCCCTTTGAAACTTCGGGAAAATCCCTTAACACCGTAATCTAGATTTTATGATAGGCGTAATTAAACAATTGTAGTTATTCAATCCGATTGTAATTGTTCGCGAGTTGTGATAATGAGCTTGGGCTCGAGGCGACAGTCAGTCGCAGAACGTAGCCGCGGTCACGGGATGAACGCTTTGTCTAACAAAGGTAATGGAGTAATTCTATAGCTCTCCTTAAAAGAAATATTTCTGGCGACGAGCGACAGTAAACATTCCAACGGTTTCTGTCCCGTCGCTCGCCACACGCAGACCCTATTCTTCGAGCAAGATGATTGCCAGATGTCGATGCGTCTTCGCAGTACATGTTCAGCTAGCCTGATGGCCCGTCATAAATCTTAGGATTTAGTTGACTAAAGTCCTTCAAACAAACAGTCTTTGTCCCAGCTACGGGAAGATAGGAGAGACCTATTTTTCAACGAACGGCGTCTCCCACTAGCAACTTTCCCTCGAGGGCGGCTAGCATCCTTTTCTAACCACCGATATGGAGATTGCCCAATTAGCAGCAACGCCAATTTCCCTTACTTTCTGAACGAAGGCTTTTCTCGACGAATCCGATGATCTCGTGCCCTTAGACACACCCCATTATAGTTTTCCTATCTAAACACATACACATTCAATAAGAATTTAGCAGAGCAGATCGTAGCAAGCAAGTGCAAAGATCTGCCAGTTGCGATAGTGCGGCCAAGCATAATTGGTGCCTCTTTGGAGGAACCATGCCCTGGTTAGCTAGAGAATATTTCTGCAATAACAGGTATTTTCAGAAATGTTTTTCAATGATAATTGTTCAGCATTCGTCACATTTCAGAAAAGTAGAGTTAATCTGTTGGTTTTTAGGAAGCTAAATGAGAGGACTTCCACTAGATCATCATTATTATAGTTCAAGTTTATTGTTGTTCACAATTACGAGAATTCTTTCCAATCTATTTAATGCTACATTTCTGCTAATCGAAAGATACAAATAATTTCTAAACCAATTTAATGTTACCAGGTATCCTTCTGTTAGCCAGTAGAGGATGTGCAACAGCAATACGGGGTAGGAAAGATGCAAGATTAGATGTAGTGCCCGTCGATTTCGTAGTTGAGACGATAATATGTACTGCATGGCATGTCACGCTACATCCTGAGCACGAAGTCAAAGTTTACAACTGCACGAGTAGCGCTATTCCTTTTAGGTAAAATTTATTACGAATCTTTTTCAACTCATGTAATTCGATTGTTACAGTATTCCAAAAGCTCAGTTTATTTATAAGTAAGTAATGTGAACAATACGCAAATAAACGTAGAATACAAAAGTTCGCTTTTGCTCTCAATACTTCAATTTAGAAAAGTAGTGACATAACATAATCTTTATCTAAATTACATAATATTTCCCGAGATACACAGATGACAGTAAACTGTGCTTTAAGCATAATTGCAATAATTGTAATAATTGCAATAATTGTAATAACGTAAATGTTCCAATTGTCAAGGTGGGGCCAGTTGCGACAGCTCGTGTTGAAGTATAGCAGAGAAACGCCACTGAACGGTACGCTATGGTACCCGAGTTGTCCACTGATAACTAATAAATATATTTTTACCGTTCTGAGTGTAATTCCGTATGTTTTGCCTGCGTTCGTCATAGATACATTTTTAAGACTCCGAGGTAGTAAACCAATGTGAGTATTCTATCGATCCTCGAACAACGAGGACAATTTTTCTGGGGCAATCTTTGTGTTCATCTACATTAATAATTAAAAATGATATTTCAGAATGATGAAACTTCTAAAATCTGGCTACAAGTTGTTCACATCGGTAGCACATTTCACCACGAACGAATGGACTTTTCAAAGGGATAACTGTTCCGACTTGGCGAGGAAGGTGAAAATGTTGAACGACAGCGATATGGTGAAACTAGATTTACGGGATATGAATTGGAAGAAGTATGTTGAAGTTTACCTGATAGGAATTAAGAAATTTATTCTAAAACAAGAGTTTCAGCCAACAGCCCGACAACGATTAGCAAGGTGCGTATAAAAGTATCTTCGTATAAAAAAATAGGAACTAATATAAATACATATATTTTTGATTATTTCAGGTTTTACTGGATACATCAGATCACCAAAATATCCAGTACAATAATTTTGTTATGGATAATATTATATTTTGTATACTGACTACTTGAACGTTACTTTTTTATCTTTGAACCAAAGACAATATATGTCGGGTTTGTCGGGTTGGTGCTGGTTCTTGGGGCGCCTTGTGTTTCTTCTTTAGGACAAGCCATTATAGTAGTTCAAAGAGGTTTATATTTACAGTGATATGTACAGGAGTTGTTTAAACAAGGTTTAACTGTATAACGTAAAGCCATTCTTAAATAAACAATGTTCTCAGGTTTAACGAATCCACGGTCAACGGGATAACTCTTTGTACAATTGGATATATGTTAAACTCTAAATGACGTTTGCTATGACGTACGGTATCTTACAGACTGACTGTCTGACGTTGAGAATAAACTCTCCAAGGTGATCATAAGAATAAAAGACTGACACGTTTACACTTGTCAATTGCGTATTGATCAGGGTTATCAACAAAATTCCAGGCGTCGTTACTAGGCAGACTCGCGTAGAGCCGTCATTGCTTCCAACTCAGGACTTGTTTGTTAATGCAACGTGTGTCCCTCAATATTAGTTTTTCTACTGTGAAGTAAAACGTTCATCCCGTGACCGTGGCTACGTTCGGTGACCAGTTGTGTCACCTTGACCCCAAGCCCACTGTTATAATACTATAATGAACAGCTAAACAAACAGTTTAGCCCAAAGTATAGGGAATCTTCCCAAAATTCTAAAAGGAAGGCCCGTTATCCCTACATCTCCGACATATAAATACAATTTTATGAAAAAGGGATTTATCATCCTTTTCATTTTGTCTTTTCATTCGTCTCCTTTCCTAATAAATCCATTTATGACATTCTTTATTTTTTCTATAAAATTGTAATAAGAGTTCAGGTATTTATACGCACATGATTTCAGAGCTGTAAGCAATTCATCTGCTCACTGAATATGTACATTTTTCCATTGCAAAGACAACATTATAATGTCGAAATCTTCTATCATTCTTCACCAAACAAAAATTACGAGATAGTTATTCATTGACAATAATAATTTATCATTGAAAAGTCTACTGAGCAATAAACAATCATGATAGAAAATAAATATATTTTAAAATAAGATAGTTCTAAAGTAAAACTTTTTTAAGAATGCTTCATTTGCTCTAAAGGCTCACTTTGGTTCTCAAGTTGTTTGCTCATGAACCTCGTAGTTGCTTGACCAGTCGGCGTTAAAATATATGATACATTCAACGAAATAGAAACTGGATGTGACGTTCATGCTGGATAAAATATTATTTCACTTAATAAGTAGTAGGTAGCTTTTTATTTAAGTTAAATTTAAATATCATATGGGTTTTCATTTCATGTGTATCTATATGAATATCGGAATGTACAGTGATCAATAATTTATACGGAAATTGTATGTGTGGCGGATCGGTATCAACAGGACGCCGACCGGTCGAAGGCATCAACGCGGCGCAACACACCTCCCGGGCGATCCGCTGGTACCAACCGTCAACACTAGAGGGCTACGACGACAACGAGTCTGTCTGTCTCGCTAGCGGTCGAATATACGGGCGATTGATACAAATACCGCACCTAGCGAGACTCCCTCTAAGTCTAAGGCAGGGACTACCGGGCATAGCCTTACTGACGAGTCCACCGGTAGTCCCGGGACGAAATGCACAAACAAAACTTTCTTTTCATCCGCCACATATGTGGTTCATGCAAGAATTGCCTCGTTTATTAACAACTCCTAAATTCGTAATGCGTACGCGGTTTTTATGTGAATATCGCTATTTTTATTACGATTTATCTGGGAACAGTCCGGCCACTACCGTACGTTTGTAATTTTCCTACGCTGCGTAAACTTGCGAACAAATTGTTTACATGTGTTGAGGTTGACTGATAGAAGAACAAGTGGATGAATTTGTAATAGAAAAATTTAAATAACTAAGGTACAAGTATAAGTACAAGTATAGTGTATAAGTTTATGCTGATCCATATCCTCACTCTCATAGTGTTACAATACAATATAGATGATACTGGTGGTTGTAGTACACATCGTCGTCTTTAATCCTAAAATAAATTAAGTAATTGTAATATTGAAAGTATAGAAGCTAATGAATACATATATTAATATTGAATAATTGGATAAATTAAGAAAGAATATTACTAACATGTGCTATTTATTACCATATGATATTGGGCGTCATGATAAATAATTGGAAAGTACGTTTGAAGGGCCGGGTTTATTGACAGTATTTTCTTCAGGAGTCATTTATCGTGCAATACCCCGAAATTAATTAATTATAAATTAATTAATAAATGGTAAATTGCCAGAATGTTGGTAGTATAGCTTTTAAGTATATAATAGATATAAGATATATACATCGTGTAATGTATAGATAACGTTAAGTATTACTTAAAATGTTCGTTAAATAGGTTATTTGGGTCAGAATAATATAAAGTCAAATTATGAACGAAAAGGAAAGTAAATAGAATTTAGATATGACTAATAAAAGCCAGAGATTATACGAGCCCCTAATAACAATGACTCAACAGATTAGGACTGTTTATTTTGTTTTATTTTGTTTGTTTTTGTTTTGCTGAATACCGTTAATGGTATATAGTTAAGTTAATGTTAATTGGTACCATAACAACATTTAATATTTACTTCAAGATGAAGATGACAGTTAAATAGGAAAGATGTAAATAATTATGTTAGTTTTATGCAATTATATACATAATGAAGTGACAAGCGAGTTGGTAAAATTAAGGAATGTACACACATATGATGGCCCATCGACGCCAATAAAAGTGAGGTTAAAGGAGTTATTGGGTGATACGCAATATACGAACCCGGAAGATTATACGGATTATACGTGGTTCTTCTTCCGGCGGTTGCGGCTCCTGCCCCTCCTCTTCGGTAAAGCTGTCATCTTCCTCGTTCGCCGCTCCCGGGAACAGGGTGCCGACGACCTCTTCCAGGAACCGAGGGTCCATGCTCTCCGTTACGGGAGGCGCCCATGGACAGTATTTGTTCAACACCATCCTCTAAGGGCGCCCCCAGGGATAGGAGTCGAGGCTGGCCAGAAGCTCGGCCCAGGCCCGCCTCTTCGCCTCCTTGATTGGCTCGTTGCAGTGGCCTCCGCGCTTCGCGGTAGGCCTTGTACAGACGAGCTACCTACGGCGGGATCTGGTGTACCGGCACCCAGCGCGGATGCAGGCTTCGCGGAGACGAGCGATCTCCTCGGACCACCAGTACACCGCGCCGGCGCGGCGCGGGGCTCCGGACCGCGGCATACACGAATCGCAGATCGCGTGCATGTCGCGCCTCAGCCGGAACGCTCCCGCTTCCGTGTCCTCGTCGATCGGGGATCCTTCCAACCAAGCAACAGCTATAGCAACCTCCGCCATGAAGTGTTCGTCGCGGTGGATCACCGCGGGAATCTTCTTCACATTCCCGGTGGGCCGATGGGCCCAACGAACGGTCGCCCATCGCGCCGCCAACCGCCATCTCCATCAAGATGTAGAGGTGGTCCGAGAGAGTTTCCTCCGGGGACACCTCCTAACCGGAAACATGGCGGGATGCGGCCGGGTTTGCCCATGTGAGGACCACTATGGACTCGCCCCGCCACGCCAAGCAACGCAGATGCTGGACGAACTCCGGTTCATAAGCCAGAGCCCCATGCCGTTGAGTGAGCGTTGAAATCCCCGGCGACCAGTGACGGGCAGGCGCCCAAACGCCTCGCGCAAGCCGCGAGTTCGTCCAGGAAGGAGGCGTATTCTGTCCGGCAGATGTTGGGCGACACGTAGACGGCCATCACGGCCAGGTCGCCCCATTTCACGGCCACGAAGCCCCGTCAACGCTCGATCACCGAGCAGGTGGGGCTTCCCGCAATCCCGGTTCAGAATATGGCGACCAAGCCGATAAGATCCCCAGCGCCCGGTGACGCGTCGGGAATGCTGTACGGCTCGGCCACCGCTGCGAGACCGATCAGCCGCTCCGCCAGGCTCTGGGACATTATGTTCTGAGCCGGGCAGGAGCGGTTAAGATTGCACTGCAGGAGCAGTTGTCCTCCTGCTCTTCTTCCGCTCACGTCGGGGAAGGCTCTGTCTCTACAGCCTCTTCCGGGCCGTTCCCCTCGCAGTCGGTGTGTCCGAATTCTCCGTCTTCTCTTCTGGCCTTCGTCGGCACAGTTGACGGCGGCATCGTTTTCTTCCTCGTCACCGCAGTCCCGTAGTCGCCTGGAACGGTTCTTGCTTCCTGTGCGGCCCTCTTCTTACGGGCAGGCGGCTTGCATGCACTGGACACTTAGGTACTCGCACCGAGCAGTCGTTGTCGCGATGTCCTTCCGCCCCGCACCGGTAGCAGCGCTCCGACTGGTCGGCCATCGATGAGCAGTCGCGGCGCACATGACCCGACTCCATGCACCTGAAGCATTGGAGTCGGCGCGCCGGGAGAGGGGAAACCCTCGCCGCTGACCAACCTATGTTAATCCTATCTCCTGGTCGGGCGACTCCTCCTCTGCTGATTTTCCTGGCCGCTGTCAGCGGGTAGCGTAGCCACACCTACCCGAGGCCCCGAGGAGCGGAGCGTATGACACCCACGTTGACCTCGTCGGCGTAGCAGCCCCCGGCCTCAGTAACGGCGGCTGCGACCTCCTCCGGGGTGACCGAGTCTACCAGTCCGGTCACTCTTAGCTCGGCCGTTCTTCGCAGCACGGTTACCTTGGCGGGCAAGTCCTTCAGCGTGGCCTCCATCCGCTCGGCCAGTCGCGATGCTTTCCTCCCAGCGACCTGGCCTAAGATCTCGAACAGCAGCGCCCCCGCGATCGCCCTCCTCGGTCTTCGCTCCGTGATGTCGAGTTCAAAGAGCTTGACTTCCCTCTTCACCACCGACATCGCATCCCTGTACGTGAAGCCCGAGCCGTCCCTAATGGTGAGCGATGCCGCGGCACACCGTGGGGGTCGGGAAGGCCCGGCACTTTCTTGCCGCGCACTAGCGTTACGTCTCTTTCCTGCCCCGATAGCTCCGGATCCATCGCCGCTGCCCCCTCCTCGCATGGATTCCCTTCCCGTTCGGGGGCGCACCGGAGGCCGAGCGGCCATCTCCGTGAAATTCCCTGTCCTTGTTCCGCCACTGCCGGTCGCCATCCTGGGCACCAAGGCCCCTGGTCGCAACGTCGACGACGGAAAAGACGACGATACCCGTCCCTTGCTTCTTGCGTCCTCGTTCGGCGCATGGACCGTTGGAAGAGATTGCGCCGTTGGCTTTCTGTTCCTTCGCCTCGCTCTCCCTCTTCCTCCTCCTATGATGGTAGTGAATACTGCCTCGTCGACCGACGACTCCACGGTCGACCGCGAGTTGTCTCTCGCCGACGGCAATCGTGCTTGTACGGTTCTTGTGGCGATGCCAGCGTCCGTAGCCAGGGGGATCGCTCCCCTTGACATTATTTCTCGCCAACACTCCTCCAACTTAGGGAGGAACAAGATCTAGAGATCCTCTAGTGGATCTCGGGGTCCAGGACCACCGAATCTATCCGTTTTCTTAGTTTTTACATTACTCCCCGTCATCATCTTTGGCTGTCCTCTCCATGCATTCCTTGGCCAGCCGTTTCCACCGTCTCCTGGAGAGGACTGATCTCTCTCTCCAGAAAGCACACCCTCCTTCGCAGGTATGCAACGTCCTCCTCTTCCTGATCGTGGGTCTATTCCGCGTCCTTCACGGTCGCTTGCTTGTCGACCGGTCCGATCCACATTTCGTCACTCCGCGTGTCGTCGCGTCGACATCATAACGGCCGACGGTCATAACGTCGGGTTCCTCCGACTCTCTCCGAGACTCCCCGGTTCGCGTGTCCACTTCGCCAGACGCATGAGCGTGACCGGGGGCCTGGCGGCCCACCCCCGAACGGCCACGGTTGCTCGATGACGGCACAGCGTGGCCCGCTTTACAACCCGCGGTTGCGCCGGTACTGGGGTATCCCTCCCCTGCACCGTAAACGATAATACTTCGTAAGGAATCGCCTAGGTCATCAACAAAAGTTTCCATCTTGGTGCCACTCTCTCTTTCGCACCCTACCCCGCTCAAGTCTGGTGCAGGGTGACGGGGAGCCCCACAAGAAGGTGAGATGAGTAGCCTTGGCAGATACGGGCCCACCTACTTCTCCGATGTTCGCCGCACCGGATCGGCAAACTGGCGGAGGCCAAAGGCGCCGACCAGCCACAGCCCGGCTATAGGAGAATATCAGATTCATTGGGGTTTCCCAGGGTGTGGTCCTAAGCCCTGAGAACCTGTAGCCGCCTCGTGCTCCCCACTCTTTTATACACTAAACATCTCGTAACTCTGAAATTAACGGTTTTTGAACCTATTAAAACCCGTTTGTTTGTTCTTTTAAGTACTATCAAAGAGCAAATTTCCTGTCTGATTTCATTTTAAAACTAACCTCTTCAGAAGCAATATAACTACCTATATGGTATAAAGGAAAATTGAGTGGCAAGCAGTAAACAGAAAGTCAAGAATGAAATTAGGTTTGATGTTTCGTCATAATAAATTCGAGTAATTAAAAATAAGAAAGAAAGTATGCATAAAAACAGTCCTTAATAATCATTTGGGTCTTTATTAACATTTGGACCTGAAGAGTGCTGGTGTGGCATTGCACTCTCCACGCTCATCAGTACCAAGTGCTAACTTCTTGTCCAGGTCGATTGCGACAGGTAAATACTAGTGTGACGCCTCGCGTTCCATACGAGCCGTAACGTGAGCCGTGAAAGCAACACGTCATAATTCGTGAATAGCACGAGCCACAACTCTAGCCTAATGGAATTAAAAAAATAAGGAACAATGAGACGTCTACAGACACCGTCAGTGACGTACCACCTTGCACGCGCTCTCCCCACCACAATACACTCTATAAGAAGCAGATAATGGATGATGAGATACTATGACCTTCTCACACAGCATCAACAGCGACAAACAACTAGCACGCGCCACAGGATCAAGTACTGGCATAAGCAAGCAAACCACGTGTTCAGCAGAGTACGACTTATCATCAGCAGAAACTAATACTGCAAGAGGAATACAGCAGGAAAGACTAGTAAAAAAAGGGAAATTTGAATAATAATTCCAGGAAAACCACATCAGCTGAAACCCTAAGAAATCTGGAAGGACACCAGCAGAACTGAAGATGGCAGCGTCCGCAGAAGCAATCAGGTACCAAAACTCCCAGCTATCATGGAATAATTCGTCACGTGACAATTAGCCCATGATAGTCTTAGTATAAATAAGGGTGGCCACTTAGACACAGGGCTGGTCAGTAAATATTTGTACAAAGAGCGCCTCAGTTCAAATTTCGTCAAAGCGCAATTCACTTAAAAGATTTGTAGAGAGCTTAGTCAGTTGAGTTGAATTATTCAGTTCAGAGTTCAGTCCAGTTGGTTAAAAATTTGTTAAGAGTTCAGTTATTCAGTAAGGAAGAATTAGTTAAGTATAGTAAAGAATTGGTCGAGAGTTAATATCAAGTTCAGAAGAACAGCAGTCTTTGCGAAGCCGAAAATTGTTTTTAATCCAGTCTTTGAGTAACGTCAAGAAGTAAAACCGAGCGTTGTGTTAATCGCCAACGATTCATAAATTCAGTCTTTCAACTACATTAACTTAATACGATAGTCCACGAGTGCAGTCAACAACACATATAAGCAAGGTGAGAAGCTAAACACTGTAACATTTTCTTCTTCGATTTCGGACTTGTATCACATGTACGACTTCAACATAATTATTCATTGACTATTATTGTCACCAATCAAGAAGATATTGAGAATATTTATTTATTTGAAGGAAACTTTAATCTTTCCCGTGGTAGTAGTCCCGAACATAACTGGTATGCCGTAACTGCAGAAATATTCTGTATCCAACCAGGACATGGTTCTTCCAAAGAGGCACCAATTATACTTGGCCGCACTATCGCAACTGGCAGATCTGCTCTGCCAAGTTCTTACTGAATGTGTATGTGTTTGGATAAGTTCTTAAAATATTTTTTCCTGTTTCGTTGGTCGACGTTTTGTCGAATTTGTCATACATACCGATCACCTCTGAAGGTTTCGAGCTCGTACTGCAAAGTCGATAATAAGTGAACATATTCTTCACGCTATAATTATGAATATAGTATTCGTAAACCATGGAACAACGTTTGCGTGTAATTTATCCTTACGTATAAACATTTTCCTCGATCTCACGTAGATTCACAATACTATAAGCTGTGCTAATGTCACGTAAAGTAAAAAAGGAAATCAAAGATGAAAAGAAAAATAACATATAAAAAAAGTAAAAAGAGAATTTATTTTTTAACACTTGGTTTACACTAATTACGATTTGCTACTGAACTCCAGCCGTGACTTTCCAAGACTGAAGCTCTAACAATTTGACTTTTGATCTGATCCGTTTCTTTTTCCATTGTCACCCCTCAATATCCTCACTATCCGCGCATTTGTTCGGCGTCCGCGATCGTTGCCACGCACGCCTTCTTCTCGAACATTCAGCGGAAAGATCGTTGAATGGATCATGAATCGTTCACTGGTTCAACGATTTCAGATTAGTCAACTTCTTGGCACTGGTCTATATCTACTTCAAATCAGGCACCTCTCTAACTTACACATAAATGCATAGAGCGTAAGCATTTTGTCTACAAGTTGTTGGAAATACATAATATATTTGAACTGTTAAACAAGTGTTATACTAACTCAACCACCTCTATTATCCGAAACGAAATAGGGGGTCGATCAGTTCGTGGCGTCGATTGTATAATCGTAACGGGAATTTATGGCACCCGTTGACGCGCTATCGCGAGATCGCGTCTCTCCGCGATTGGTCGATAAATAACGTATGATGATTTGTAAAAGGATAGCTGCCGTTAAAATATGCCTTTTCTTACTCGTTTGTTATTCGAAATTGGTAATGATAAAAGAAGACTGTTTGATTGAAGGACTTCAGTTAGCTAACTCTTAAGATTTATAACGGGCACTCAGGCTAGCTGAACATGTACTGCGGAGACGCATCGACATCTGGCAATCAACTTACTCGAAGAATAGGGTCTGTGTGTGGCGAGCTGCGGGACAAAGACCGTTGGAATGTTTACTGTCGAGTGTAACAACTATTTCCTTTTTAAGGAGAGCTATAGAATTACTCCATGCCTTTGTTAGACAAAGCGTTCATCCCGTGACCACGGCTACGTTCGGCGACTGGCTGTCGCCTCGAGCCCAAGCTCATTATCACAACTCTCGAACAATTACACTCGCATTGAATAACTACAACTGTTTAATTACAGCTATAGTAGACTCTAGATTACAATGTTGCGTGATTATCCAAAATTCCAAAGGCTCCGGTGTTCTTTCATCTCCGACATATATGTATGTCGGGTTGACATTAGAATTTATTGCGCGTAACGATCCTTCGTTTGAATTAGCCATCGTTTTACAAAACAGAGATTATATTTACGCGTATATATAAGACTTTACAAAGTATAATGAATATTGAGTTTAACGAATAATAGGATTAACAAATAATAAGTTTAACGAATGATAAGATTAACGAATAATAAGTTTAACGAATAATAAGATTAACGAATAATATGTTTTACGAATAATAAGTTTAACGAATAATGAGTTTAATGAACGCTATTAACAATGTTCTTGGGTTCAAACGAATCCACGGTCAACGGAATAACTCTTTACTATGCGTAGAATAATTTTAGGTACAAAAATACGATTGCTGAGACGCTCGGTAAACTGCACGATGTATCACTTTCCAAGACGATCACACGAATGAATAAAACTGATGGAAATCTGTCTTGCTATACGATTGCATTTGTTTGATATGCTCGTTGGAAGCATCGAGAAGGTTCCAATCGCCGTTGTTAGGCAGTTTCTGTCTGGAGTTTGATTATTAATACAACGTGAGTCCCATTATATCGACACCTCAAAAGTACAATCCCATGTGGCCAGGTCCGTTATTGAGGCCGCGTGCCGCTACGACCACATTTCTAGGGAGAACCATACAACCGCTTCACACCTTCGTCAGGCAAAACGTTTATCCCGTGACCGTGGCTACGTTCGGCGATCAGTTGTCACCTCGAACCCAATTTCGCTATCACAAATCTCGAGCAATTACAATCAGATAGAATGACAACAATTGCTTAATTACAGCTATGATAAAATCTAAGCTAAAGCATTAGAGGACTTTTCCCAAAATTGCAAAGGGAAGGCTCCGGTTTTCCTTTCATCTCCGACATGTATATAATTACTTTGTCTCCGAATATACGAACCTTCCAATGTTTGTTGATATCTATCCTCGGGTCATCTTTTATCTTATTGATCAGATATGTCGGCATGAAAGTCATATCTTTAGACATAGCTCCACTTTCGGCGACGTTTAACTACGCAGCTGGATCAGTACTTATAGCGTCCCCAAGTGAATAACCTACTAATTTAGGATTGAATTTCTGCATGTAGGAAAATCGGACTATGATAGATTTCAGTATTCGCATTAATGGCGATAACACAAATCATATGCGTAAACAATGCAGATGTAAGAAATGAACAAACTTTAAGAATATTAGGGAGAGTCAGGTACTCTCTCCAAGTTGCTTGACCACCGATGCTGCCTACTATGCCTCTATTTTCAATGTTCACTTCAAACGTATAAATCAAAGTATAAGTTTTTGTCTACTTTTAACGAAAAAAATTTCGTCAATTTATCATTTTATCGCGAAAATATATATATTCACAATGAAACATTAGTCTATGAAAAATAAAATTCGCAATATTTCGATTTTCGGCCAAAAAGCATCTCTCTAACCAAAAGAAAATGATATTACTGTAGTATCGTGAGTGAGAGGACTGGGGGTTGACGGGTGAACCGCGTGAAATGTCGCGAGAGCCGAGGCCACACACCGCGGGCAAGATGGCAACCAGATGTCTTGGGATACTTACTGCGTTCCTTCAATATTCCCAAGTATCCGCCATAAATCTCAGGAATTTCCTAGTCGAGGTCCTTCAAACTGAACAAACATCTGTTTTCCGTACCATTTCTAAAGACTATTGTTTACTACGGCTTGACAAGGGAAAGTTAGTTTTTCTCACGTATGATGCAACTTTCCTCCCACTAGCCACTTTCTCTCAAGGGCGGCTACGACCCTTCCTAGTCCTTCATTTAACCAATTAACAACGAAGTCGATTTCCCTCACTCTCCTAGCCAAAATCGTCACCGACAAATCCAATGATTCCGTGCACTAGACACACCCATCCTTAGTTTTCCTCCGCCACGGCATCGTCTCCGAACGGGACTGATTTTTCATCCGTCGAACAGTCAACATCTTTAGAACGGGATACACCCGTAGATCAGTCACTCATTCAATATATATATATTATACCACGATATTACATTACTGTATAAAGACGTAACACGAAATAAACTAAAACAGACGTACCGTACGATTGCGTTAACCAATTACGATATCCACGGTAGATGGAATTAAGAATCGACGTATCCAAGGCAGTTCTTTGCGACATGGTCAGCACGCATAATTCTAATACAAGGCACAGATATAGCTTCTTCATCGTAAGTTTTCATGCACAATCAAATGATCACTTTTAAGTTTCCACAGTGATTTTTTATTTTTGTTGATTATAAAGACAAAAAGACATAAATTTTTTCGATGACTGCTAACTGCTACGCGTATTATCGAGGGCCTTGATAGCACCGCATCCAGTCTTGACCGTTGCTAGTTAGCGATCGTTACGAACACTATTCGTACTCGTAAAAGATTTGAAACTGTTATGATACATGCTCGTAATGTGAGACAAGATATATGTATTAGTTCAGATACTTCGTTCTCAATCATGTTTCTTGCATATGTATTTGCATTTACGTTGTCAACAAGGTCAAGAAAATTTATGAATACGGATAGGTAAAGCCTGAGCAATGTGATTTACATATTGTACAATGTGTATGTACTATCGTTATTTCTTATTGTACTTTAAACATACTATAGAAATTGTATAACGAAAAAAGATCTGAAAAAATATTTTTCCCAAGAAAAATGTTACAGATCGTTCCCTGGCTTTCATACGTTAAATGTCATAAATTCAAGTTAAAATATCTACAAAATTAATATAGTTTAATATGTTAGTAAATAGTAAAATAGGTTAATACTTTTTTGCAGGGAATGACGAAGTAGATTAACATATTAAAAAGCATATGATTTCATTTGAGGACACAAAACTGACTTTTGCATTTTCTCTAAATCCTATTACCACATTTTTTAGTCCTTTAAAATATTTAAGTGAAATTTGAAAATATTTAAATGAATGGAGTTTGTGGAACACTCAGTACAGATTGAATACGGAAGATTTTAGTTTCTATTTCGTTACTGGTTACTACTCATATGCTTACTCGTTGGTTGCCTCGTCAAGAAGGATGAAATCACATAATCTTTTTTTAACGTAACTTATTTTCTAACAGGGAAACGTCAAGATTAGCTAATTTATAATAGAAAAAATATAATTTTACGTTTCGCTAATCGAAAGTCTATTTGAAGTTTATTGAAGTTGACACTCCCGATTTTCAAATTATAAAATTTCAGTCCTGTTTCAGCGTTACTGCGTCAACGATGTGTAACAAATTGTTTTTCTAAGAGGTCTAGTTCTTCCTCTTACCGAGTTTTCTGTGTTTAAATAATCCAACCATGTTTGCAGAATGAAAACTAATCGAATTTTTCAGTTTTTTACGTAACTTTGAAATATCCATAAACATTGATTAAAACTGACACGTTTATGTATATAATGATAGCAATCTGTCGTAATAAAATAGTATATATGTTCATAACTTAGTTAACAATAAATGATGTACACTGAATTAATATCTAATAATTCATCATGTTTATTTATCCATGACTCAGAACATGCATTACGAATTAGAATACTTGAATTTACACTCACTTTCATCAATTGAATCTCGTGTTCGAAGAGGGGAAAGCAATAGCTCCAACTCTCGTAGTATTTGTAGAGAAATGTTAGGTTGGTATGACCGCCAGTTACTACAAGCTAAGTTGGTACGACTTCTAACGACGCTCTCTTGTCTTAGAAGTCGACCACGTGTTAATTGGCCAAGTGTATTCTGTGAGTTAAGACGTGTTGTACGAGGCGGAGAAATATATGGAGTAAATCGAATCTGTGTGAATCGATTAATTATCAACCCCAAACCCACATCAATTAACAGTATTAAACTAATTTAATTGTATAATTCGATTAACAGTAACATAGTTGACACGAATAACGTAATGTCATATCGAAGGTATTGAATTTATATCAAGTGCCCGTGATACGTCAATCAAAGATATTATTCTGTCCTTTTACAATCGTAGTAGATCTAATGGCAACATTCGCATCATCATCGACAGTCAATAACGAAATCATAAATTCAAGAAATATAATGTTTGTTCGATTGTTAAATATAATTTTTCCTCACAATTAGTCGACTCCCGATCACGCTAATATAATAGAGGCAATATAACAGTATAAAATGTCTTTGACAGTTTACTTACTTAAATTTTTAACAGTGTAGAAAGCAAATATGAAAAAGGCAAAGAAAACAGAGGAGCGAAGGATCATAAGAGCTTCTGTCATCCTGTGATCGATTAAAGTTTAAGTCTCATTAGGAAGTAAGTATACGTACGAAGACGCATATTTGGTTTCCATGTAGAACATCATAAAAATCTTTCTGTTACACGCCGACCTAATTGTCTCGCAAAACTTCCTCTCATTTATTCTGATAATTTTTGTACATGATCTTATAATAATAAGATTTTTAGATATTTTCTCTGTCTAGAAACAAAAATTAATAGATATACTTCTTTTTCTGAAGATGAACCAGAAGCACATATACCAACAATCCTCATTGCTGTTGTATATATTGGTTTTGATCCATTTGGAATTGTTTCCTCGTTATTAAAAGTACGTAAAACATAATAACATAATAGATACTATACAAATAAATATAATATTATTTACTATTTTTACAAAGTCAATAACACACACATGGGGCACAGTGGGATATTGCAAGATATCGCAAAACATCGTATAAAATGTAAGATATTACCAAGACATGGCGGTAAACATCACATGATACATTACGCAAAATTTGATCCTTAGTTTTGGTACATTTGTGATGTACTTGATCGATCAATAAATATTTACCCACAGAGGCAGGTTGTTGTTTATCCTCTTGCTCTTTTATACCTCTCGTTGTTGCTTTTTGTGTTATTCATAGGTTGCGTTGCGATTTTCTGAGACAGAAGTACGTGCAAGTGTAAGATTCTCTATTTTCTCTGTGATTACAAGATATCCTTTCTATATTCTACTTATATTTTTCTAGATGTTTTCTGTTTTAATGTTCATCCAAGTTGCTGCTATATTGAATAGATAACGTTGCATGTAACACAAAAAAGGTAAGTTCAAGTGATCCCTGGAATGTATTACGTGAAAAGACATTGCATACCCTGTCTATTCTGTACTTTGTTTGTGTTGTCAGAGACGATGTTTACTCTCTGCTACTACAATCGAAACTTGACATGCGCCATCTATGTGTTGCTGTTAGAACTAGAGTTAGGTATAAGCGATTACACAGTGGGAGATTCGTATCATCACTCATTACAGGGTATGGTTCTACGTGAAAAATAATCATTTACGTACCATAACACTATTCGCATATAACAAATATTACAAATACAATTATTACTAAAATTTACTTATGTACGGCGTTTTTCCATGGACTTTAAATCTCTACAGGGCAATTACGGACACAGTATTACTCTAAATCAAACATCAAATCAAACATCAAGCATTCGTGATGAGCTAAAAATTTATGTCTATTTAACAAGTTAATGGAAAGAATAAGGTATCATAAAAGTCATTGCATCTACAACGAGTCTACAGCTCTGCTTTCTGCCGAAAATAGCATCTACGTGATCTAATTTCAACGCTTAATTTTCTATTTAAATATTCTCAATATTCTCTACCTATACCATGACTTTGCACTGCTTGCGATTTAATTACTTTATGTAATTGTATTTTAAATGTCTTTTGGAGGCTTTCATTAAACGTTTTGTTAAACTGGTTAGTTAAATTAATAAAAGTGTCTAAAATTCAATTACATGTTTATTTATCGTTACAATTCCGTGTCATTTATTTTCATTTAATGCAACAATTAGGAATATTCATCAGTCTTTAATACAATTTATCATCGGTACATGACTAATTAATCTCATCATGGCAACAGAAAGGTGTATCCTCGTATATACAGACACTCTTATAAAATTCAAATTATACTTAATAAAATTTGCTATTCAGATAGTTGCGATAGCGCTCGTCGCAGCCTAGACCTTCGTAATCTAGACATAGACGAGGTTATGTCATGACGAAGCCGCAAAAATCCATCTCGACGTAACAGATAAACGAGCCAAGGTAAACTATGCAAATGAGGATTGAGAACACAGACTGTAAGAAGTCATGACCAGCGAAGAACTATGTCGCATAAATGTACTTGTATTTGGTGACATCATATAACTACCCCCGGTAAAAGAAACATTGTTGTTTCGTACAACTGCAGCGACATGATTATTACAATCACATTGGAGATATTAACTCTTGGTACCAATTTTCAATCTGCGAACTCATCACGAATATAAGGCAGAAGGACGATACAAAGTTTATCGACCTATTAAATAATTTACGATTTGACGACATAACAATTCCTCAATAAGAAATACTATGCGAGCGAAGGAGAATTCCTCTATTCTGAGAGTTTGTAGTTGGTGCAGCATTAAGAATATTCCCGACAGCAAAATTAATGGACGAAAATGATACAAAAATGAGATAGCATAATCACATTGTATACACATTACATACTCAGTAAGACGAGTTTCGCTAGATATGGAAGAAGATCATTCAAGAGTGTTATTTCTGCAAATGTAAATAAATGCAGCGGAATGTTGCATACAATAGCATTAGCTGAGAGATCACGAATTATGTTACAAGGAAACATGTCAATTCTGGTGGTTTGATGAACGGCGCAACGGGAATCGTAAAAAAATTTACATCGTCAACACTTTGAAGAAATCAGCTGGATGACGTGACATTCCCGAACTCAATGCTTATAAAATTTGACGACGAATCCATTGAAAGCAAATTCAAAGACATCGATGGCTACATTCCGATATCTCTAATAGTACAACATTTCAGGCGATGAAAGGTTATGAAATTAACGTTAAACGCAGAATGTTATCCCTTATCCTAAGCTGTAGTGACTGTACATAAATTACGAGGAAGTACGCCAAACAGAGCTGGAATTGGTCTTGGCAAAAAGAATTTTTCAAAGGACCAAATCTACGTTGCTCTTAGTCGTGTTAAAACGTTAGACGATCTAGCTATATCTGATTTAGCACTTAACAAATTACTTAATGAATCGTATGATGAAAAAGTACTTGCAGAAATGCAAAGATTACCAGGACTTTCTTCGCCAAAAACAACTGAAGCCTACTTCCTACGACCAATGTGTCAAGAAACGATCCAAGTATCTTTGAAACGAGGAGTTTGTAACAAAATACATGAAACAAGTCAGCCTTGAATGACAAACATATATTTAGAAACGGGCGATATGCTCTCCCAATGAAAATTTTGTAAAACAACCGCCCAATTTCATCACTTCCAGCAACTAGTTTGTAGAGAAACGATAGGATACAACCAAATGAAGCGACGAATAAGACAGGTCATGTGCAATAACGATAAGGATAAGGAAATTGAACAAATTTCACAAGAGAGACCAATCATTAGACTATATCTACTAGATGCAAGATGTTTTATCCCAACAGATTGATCCAGCACAGAGCGATTGATGCGCATACATAAAAATTAGATTTTTGTGGCGCACAGTACTTGACAATGATCATGCGTGAAAAATTCTTTAATGGCGTCAGCGGAAGACATACCCTACGCGAAGCATCTTAATATCAGTTCAACGATTGCAGAGCAATCACTGAAAAATTAACGCAAAAAGATTATATCACGAGACCAATAGGAGAATATGCTCTATGAGATGCAACAGGAACCGTTTTGGTTCATCAAGCCGTTCCATGGAAATCGATAGACATACACGAAATCGGTATATCATTCATCGGTGAAATTAGTGTTTTAAAACAGAACATAGTTTAGAATAAACAAATCGGAAAAGTTTTCTTAACAAGATTAACGAAAGAATATACCCTACAAGGTGCACGAAAAAAGGAAAAGAAAAAGATATACTTATTGAATTAGAAGTACTTTCTCTCGAAGTCGATATAATATAAATATCATTTAATCGGATAAAGGTTCATCCCAATTAGAATATTTGTAATTGTTATATATATATATTATAACTATATTATAATTATATTATGTTGCAGATGGAGGAATATGTTTAATATACTGAATATAAAGTATTTTTTCACGTTTTATTGTACACTTCTTTTCATATTGGCCATTACAATGAACATTCCTTCACACGTTAAATATAATATAAAAGTGTTCTGCTCTTTGGTAAATTTATCATTGAATCGATGGATAATCCTTTAACATATTCAAATTACGACTTTCGCGGAAGAAAATTTTGTGATTTCCAATTCTGTATTAACACGTTCGTCGCCACGTCGCACATATTCGGCATTATTTCGGCAAACTTGGGACGTGCGATACATTTTTGTAATGCATTCCATTTGGACATAACATTGTTGTTAATTAAGAGCAATGTGTTACATTTTTCATACATTGCCGCCATGCAATCAATTGTAGTACATAAACTTAAAGTATATGCACGTCTAAAATGTTGTGATAAACACGGACTGATATCCAAGGTGAAAGATGCATCGTCGTCTTTATCGATAGTTACATAATTTTCATCTTCATGATTCATTACATGATCTTGATATTCCTGATACAGATGCTGACGATCGCATTCAAAAGTATCTGAGGCATAAGTGTTGTCCGTGATAATTGTAGCTGCTGGCTATAGATGTCGCCTGCTGGGGTACTGCTGTATGTTTCTTCTAATTTTAACACGTTCCTAACATAAGGCGCTAACCACTGCACTACCGTTGTCCGGTATTAGTTAGTGTCGAGTGGCGGTATTCGTTGTCGAGTGCCGTCACATATCTATACGAATGCTAAACAAACGAAATGGATTTACGGAGCTACCGACGTTGTCTGCGATTATTGTCTGCATTCTATTAGAACTTTAATCGAATTCTAAGTGACTGTGACCAAGAATATCAGCTGGAATGCAATTCAACCTAAGCAGTGTACAATGGCACCGAGGAACCTCCTTTTTCATTACACTTATTATCACTAGCTATGTTTCTACGACTCATCATCTTAATTGCGTTTCCATGCTCTTTGATTCTAACGTTTCCAAAAATAAGTCGAAGGTCAACGACAGTTGATAAGACTGCCATTCAATGAACAACATATTCGTGATATATATGCGTTACATCGTTCCTCTAATGACCGTTCCTTTGCTTCTTTGTTCATTGTTACTTGTGAAGAGAAATGTGTAACTAAAGCAATATACGAAATTTCCTTAGTTTGATTAGATTTCTTATTTGTTTAAGATAATCTTTATATTCGTGCAGAATTGTACCGTTGTTTTCGCTTTCAATGTGATTTATAATTAAACGGTGAAGATGATCCTATGAAGTCTATTTGTTTGCTAACTGTCAACATTAAGCTAAAACAAAATTGTTATCATCTCTGCTCACAGGTGTACCTTCAGCCGATGTCACTGATGCCTCGAAAACGTTCTGACTTTTAATGTAATTGTTCATATTTAAATTCCATAAAAAACATTGTGTAATTTTCCAAATGAATCACTGCAAATGTTTCCTATATTATTCCTTTATCATAAAATACTTTCACTTTCGCAGTTGAAAATATCGACTTCTCATATTTACAACTTGTAGGTGATTCGTACTACTCCATTGCTGATAACATATTTAGGTATTACGTTGTTCTGCGTCGAATATTCAGTTAATGCAATACAAAAGATCAAGTATTTACATGATTATAGATAAAGTGTTATTAACAGAATAGTAAGAATTTTACAAAATTCAAATGAAATCGAAAATAATTAGCAGTTACTCCCAATATTATTTAAATAGTATTGCAATCGTTATTTGAATAATGTATTCGAATACATAACGATAAATTATTCAAGCGGCTACAGAAATTAACTTCCTATGAATAATGAATAGTTATTATCCGAATAAAATTTTCGGCCGAAAGGAATTTATACGAATAAATAGTTTGAATAAATATTTATTTGGAATCATTCTTTCGGAAACATTACAATTTAATTCTGTTGATCGGAAAATATAAAGTTACAATATGCTGCATTTAACGTAAGTTTGGATAGCGTATTGGATTCTGTCTGAACTTCCGCACGTTCGCAGGGGGACGCGATCTCGAAGATGCGCGCCAACGGGAGTCGTAAATTCCCGTTACGATTATAGCAATCGACACCACGAATTGATCGATCCCCTGATTTCGGTTAAGATAATAGGGGTGATTTAGTTAGTATAACACTGTGATTCACAGAATTATAACACTTAACACACAACACTTAAATTACACTGTTGAGTAGGTATAAACAGATAACAACTTGCCGCACGAAGATAAGATAGATATGCACACTAGAGCAAGGCTCTTATAATTGAATTTAGCATGTTAGTGGACGTAGCACTGTAGGATACTTAATAGAGGAGGTGAATGTTCAACAATACCGAGAGCCGACTTAGATAGTTGACGTGAATTACGCTCCTCTAGCGTTATGCTTAGACTTAGACGTTAGGAGTTAGATTTCGTACCTAGTAGTTGACTTTTCTAGCGGTGTAGAAGAAGTAAGGTAGAGTGACGATGCTGTGTCGGAGGAAAGCTAGCGATGGGCGTGTCTAGCGCACGAGACCATCGGATTCGTTCATGACATTTTTGGTCAGGAAAGTGAGGGCAGTATACATTGCTTCTGATCGGATAAACGTAGGTTGGTGAACTAGGAAGGGTCTTAGCCGCCCTCGATAGAAAGTTGCTAGTAGGAAGCATCGTACGTGAGAAAAACTAACTTTCCATTGTCAAGCCGTAGTAGAAAATAGTCTTTAGAAATGATTCGGAAAACAGATGTTTGTTGGGTCTGAAGGACCTTAGCTAGGAAATTCCTTAGATTTACGATGGGTCCTTAAGACTATTGAGGGTACGCAGTAAGGATGAGCGGACACCTGGTGTCCGTCTAGCCCGCAGTGGTAGGCCTGGTCTAGGTAGAGAGTCGCCCGACGTAACACTGAGCACGACAAGCTACAATCTGAATTCCAGAAAAGGAAGTAAGGTTAATCAATTTGGCTCCTGGCAAGCTTAAATATTGAAAGAAGCAAAAATAATATTACGAACAGGATTATCTATGACTAGATTAAAAATACTTCTCAGCTTCGCAATGACTACTGTTTTTCTGAACTTGATATTAACTCTCGACCAATTCTTTATTCAAATGCAAAAGCTGACTGACTCTCGACTGATTTTTACTGACTGACTTTAACTGACTCTCAACAAAATTTCAACTAATTAACTGACTTATCTGAGTAGCTCTTATCTCTAAGTGGTAACCCTTATTTATACTAAGACTATCATGAAATAATTGTCACGTGACGGTCACAGGGTTTTGGTACGTAATTACTTCTGCGGATGCTGCAATCTTTGTTTCTGCTGGTGTTCTCCTAGAAATATTAGGGTTTCAGCTGATGTGGCTTTTGTGGAAGTATTATTTAAATTTCCGTTTTTTACTAGTCCTTGCTGCTGCATTCTTCCTGCAGTATTAGTTTCTGCTGATGATAGGTCGCTCTCTGGTTCACGTATACGCGGTTAGCTTGCTGATGTCGGTACTTGATCCTTTGGCGCGTGCTAGTTGTTTATCGCTGTTGATGCTGTGTGACAAGGTCGTAGCATCTCATCAGCCATTATCTGCTTATTATACAGTGTATTGTGGTGGGGATAGCACGTGTGTCACTTAAGAGGCATAAGAAATCGCAAAATTAACAGATCACCTATGATTTCCACGTGTCGCAGTTCGAACATTTCACAAGTAAGGTAAAAACTTTGAACTTTAGATATGGTAGTAAAATTTATTGTACGAATCCAACAGAGTGACGGTTCAGAGTGTTATAACAAAAAAGATGTCGAGTGCTGATTTTGGAGGGTTCGTATATGTTACGCAACGAGGCTTACCATAGGCCGCACTACATTGTCGCAGACAAATCGTCTTATATGACAGACGAAAAAATATACAATGTAGCGACAAGCGCATAGTTGTCATCAAGTTTGATTTTTGAGTTAATGATCTCAGCTTATCGCGGGTTTTTGATTAATATTTGCGGAACGTTACGACCCTTCTTTCTCTGTGTTTCCTATATCTCGGAAACTAAAGTCGAGCGATGTATTTATAAGAATATGTTTTTCATGATAAGTTATACAACATATTTAAAATTTATCGAAATCGAATGCTTACCCTCGTTTACGCATAACTACCTTTGATGTATGTATTATGTAACAAAATCAGAATTTAATTCCATTGCAAGAAAATTGTTGATTTAGTACAGATGTCTTGAAAGAATATTACGAAACTTCTACATTATAAATGTTATATTACGTCTAACGTCATCTACATGATATATGTATGTGCATGTTAATGATGTATATATGCATATAAGTTTTTTTTATCACTAACATTTAGATGTTAATGAGAAAATGATACATAAAGATGTCTGGAACAGAATAATTTATCCTTTATTTGCGAATACATTTTAGAACAAGCCTACATCGTTGGTAACATAATTATTATGCAGTATGTAGTAAA
Organism: Bombus sylvicola; assembly: GCA_019677175.1. Taxonomy (NCBI): domain Eukaryota; kingdom Metazoa; phylum Arthropoda; class Insecta; order Hymenoptera; family Apidae; genus Bombus; species Bombus sylvicola. The sequence goes on along the minus strand of JACSOB010000264.1, from coordinate 3,678 downwards.
GTTGGCCGGGCCCGTCGGGAGGATAGGAGCGCGGAAAGCTTCGGGTCCCGACGGAGTCCCGGCCCGCCTGTGGAAGGACATCGCCGGGGTCTTGGCCCCGAGACTAATGCGTCTGTTCAACGGATGCCTGTCTCGGGGCAAATTCCCCGCTTCGTGGAAGGAGGGGCGGATGGTCCTGCTGCCGAAGCCGGGGCGCTCCCCGGACACGCCTTCCACCTTCCGGCCGGTGTGCCTTTTGGACGAGGCTGGCAAGCTGCTGGAGAGAGTGTTGGCTGCCCGCCTAGAGTCGCATTTGTCCCGGAGTGCTCCCGGAATGCTCCCGGAATGCACGACGGCCAGTTCGGCTTCCAGTTCTACGAACGACGCTGTCGCCCGTGTCCGCTCCCTTGTTGAGGGGGCCGGGCGGCGTGGTTACATAGCGTTGGCCATGTCGCTGGAAGTGGTCAACGCCTTTAACAGCATCCCCTGCGACAGGATATGCCGGGCCCTCAAGTTTCATCGGGTACCCGCATACCTGCCGGGCGTTCCTCCGGGACCGGAGTATCGTCCACACCGTCCGGGGCGAAAGGATGACTGGGAGGGCGGTGTACCGCGGGCTCCCGCAGGGTTTGGAGTTGGGTCCGTTACTGTGGAACATCGCGTACGACCGGGTGCTTCGGACGCCGATGCCACCGAACTCGACACTGGCGTGCTACTCCGACGACACGTTGGTGCTGATCTGGGGCACGGCGTGCGACAGAACCGTCCGTCTGGCGTAGCTGGCGAGATCAAGGGATTGGGACTGAGGGTGTCCCCTGAGAAGTCCGAGGCAATGTGGTTTTGCCGCAGGGCCGATCACGGGCGCCTCCCGCGGGTTATCGCCTGAGGTTGGAGGGGTCTGAGGTCGAGGTCGGAACCGGCAAGAAGTATCTGAACCTGACCTTCGACAGCCACTGCACCTTCGGCGCTAGCTTCGAGCGCCTGGCACCGTTTGTCGAGGCGACGGAGAACGCCTTAGGACGTTTGCTGCCATGGCTGGACGGGCCCGGCGTCAGAGTGCGCCGGCTGTACGCTGGCGTGGTGCGATCAAGGCTCCTCTACGGAGCTCCGATCTGGACGGAGGACCTGATAGCCAGCCATCGCAGTCTCCTAACGGTCAGGAGGCTGCACCGGACGGTGGCTATCAGGGTAGTGAGGGGCTTCCGCACCATTTCGGCGGCAGCAGCGACGGTGCTCGCCGGGGTTCCCCCGTTCGAATTGCAGGCTCTAAGGTGTCGCGAGATTTATCTCCACACTCTGGGTTTGTCGGGCGGGGTCGGCCCGGTGGGCGCCGACGTTAGGGTTCGTGCTCGACAGGCTTTGCTTGACAGATGGCGCGCCAGCCTCGACATAATAGAGTAATGAAATAAAATACCGCTTCTGCCCGTCTTTCATTCTATGGCTCCTCGCTTTCCGTCAGCTTAGCATTTTCCACGCTCTAGCAACGCATTCAATGCTGCTCTCGCTCAGATTTGTCATTCATAAAAATTATTAATAATAAGCGAAACAGTGCAACACATCCCTTAATAATCAATACATATGTATATTGTACAGGGTGTACAGAGAGTAAGTGTAAAAAGAATCTGTCGTATCGTAATTTTACTCTTTCGGATCAGCGAAGATTTGTAAAAATATATTGTTAATGAACGATGTTTCGACCGTTCGCAGAGAGACGCGATCGCGAGATAGCACGTCAAAGAGAGCTGTAAGTTCCCGTTACGATTAAATAATCGACGCCACGAACTGATCGATCCCCTTATTTCTATTATGATAATAAGGGTAGTTCAATGAAATTGCACAGATTTAACACAAATAAATTAATGTTTATTTCAACAACTTATTAACTAGAGAGATATAAATGGAACAAAAATATAAGTGCGTTTAGGTTGATGAGTAAAGTGCGACGTATGATATGTGTTGACGGTTCAACTTCTCGAAATGTTCTGATCGCCCTTCGATCTTTTTCGTCTTTTCTGGAAGACGATCCCCCACTGCGTTCGGATCACGCCACATTCTTTTACACAAGGTAAAATAACGGCCACGAGTCGACGTTTTTGGAAATCGCCCTGCTTAATGAACCATGCGCTTGCCACTACAATGTTTATTTGCCGGGCAGACGCGACGATCCGTCTGCGACATTGTAGTGCCATGATCGACGGTTAAGAATATGGCCTATGGCAAACTGCATGGCGTAACGAACGATCTTGACCACGAAATTCGAGGTCTAACATTTTTATTGCTATGTGCTTCATTCGTCACGAGGAAGAAGAGTCTCAAAAGAATCATGGATCGCAAATTACCCCTTCACTGAGGAACAAATGTTAAAGTTCATATTGACATTTACTTTTACTAAGAAAAATATCCTACTATCGATGAAGCTGTAGAAAATTGTACGTATATCAGAATACAGGGATAACGGAACACTTTTACATGTAGAGAAAAGGTTAACCAACGATACGATTTACAGTGACATTGTGAACTTGGTGAGCAAGAACTTAATATTGCGACGTATAAATCCGCATCAGAGGTCAAATCGGCTGTGCATTCCTAAAGAAGAACAGATTAATTGTCGCCTTTACTCAAGAAATGGAATTATGTACCAGCAACAATGACATGTGCATTATATTTGCGTTTTTTATGTTTACGACTTCGTAGAAAATTTAAAGCAGTACAAAGTTAAAGCAATTCTTCGAGGAAGATGATTGCCAGATGTCGATGCGTCTCCGCAGTACATGTTCGGCTAGCCTGAGGGCCCGTTATAAATCTTAAGTCCTTCAAACAAACAGTCTTTGTCCCAACTATGTGAAGATAGAGGAGCCATTTTTCCAACGAACAACGTCTCCCAATAGCAACCCCTTTAGGGCGGCTAGCATCTTCCTCTAACCACCACCGATATGGAGATTGACCAATACCAGTTACGCCAATTTTTTTTCTGAACGAAGGCTTTTCACGAATCGTGTTTGCCTTGACACACCCCATATAATTTCTCGGTGATTGGGACGGGAAAGCATGTAATTCTATGACTAAATAACATATCGCGATCATGTTATTTTATAACAAGATCAGACTTAGATTTTTGTGAGCACGTTCTTTTGTCATCCCGTTACTACGGATTCGTTATGAGCCTAGACTATCGTACTAAGGCGTGTCAAATGCCGTGATCGATTATCAACGTAATATCTCCATTATTGTAATAAACTACACCTGTGTGAATAGTAATTCCCGAGAAGATTTATTTGACGCCCACAACCCTACGAGGGCATTCATATATATATATGTCGGAGATGAAAGGAAAGCCGAAGCCCTTTCTTGGAAATTCTGGGAACATTCTCCAGTATTTTAGCCTAGATTTTATTTTGGTTGTAATTGTTTAAAATTTGTAATAGCGAGATTGGGTTCGAGGTGATAATTGGTCGCCGAACGCAGCCACGGTCACGAGATAAACGTTCTGCCTAATGGAGGTCTCTGGAGTGGTTGTATGGGTTTTCCGAAATGTGTGGTTGTGGCGGTATACGGCCTCGAGAGCGGGCCTAGCTACGTGTGAGGTTACCTCGGAGGTGTCGATACAATGGGACATACATTGTATCAATAATCAAAACTCCAGGCAGAAACTACCTAGCAACGGCGTTTGGAACTTTCTCGATGCTTCCAACGAGTGCG
>JACSOB010000263.1:0-28261 GCA_019677175.1 Bombus sylvicola | reverse complement strand
CCACACGTTTCAGCGTCGAAACAAGCCCAACGGCTCGCAAATCGCGATGATTTCGTCGATTTTGACGAAAATTGACCGTCATTTCCATCCCGTTTGAGATATTTCGACGTTTAAGCGCTCTTTTCACTGCACTTTACGCGCCAAATGTAATGCACACACGTTTCAGCGTCGAAACAAGCCCAACGGCTCGCAAATCGCGATGATTTCGTCGATTTTGACGAAAATTGACCGTCATTTCCATCCCGTTTGAGATATTTCGACGTTTAAGCGCTCTTTTCACTGCACTTTACGCGCCAAATGTAATGCACACGTTTCAGCGTCGAAACAAGCCCAACGGCTCGCAAATCGCGATGATTTCGTCGATTTTGACGAAAGTTGACCGTCATTTCCATCCCGTTTGAGATATTTCGACGTTTAAGCGCTCTTTTCACTGCACTTTACGCGCCAAATGTAATGCACACACGTTTCAGCGTCGAAACAAGCCCAACGGCTCGCAAATCGCGATGATTTCGTCGATTTTGACGAAAATTGACCGTCATTTCCATCCCGTTTGAGATATTTCGACGTTTAAGCGCTCTTTTCACTGCACTTTACGCGCCAAATGTAATGCACACACGTTTCAGCGTCGAAACAAGCCCAACGGCTCGCAAATCGCGATGATTTCGTCGATTTTGACGAAAATTGACCGTCATTTCCATCCCGTTTGAGATATTTCGACGTTTAAGCGCTCTTTTCACTGCACTTTACGCGCCAAATGTAATGCACACACGTTTCAGCGTCGAAACAAGCCCAACGGCTCGCAAATCGCGATGATTTCGTCGATTTTGACGAAAATTGACCGTCATTTCCATCCCGTTTGAGATATTTCGACGTTTAAGCGCTCTTTTCACTGCACTTTACGCGCCAAATGTAATGCACACACGTTTCAGCGTCGAAACAAGCCCAACGGCTCGCAAATCGCGATGATTTCGTCGATTTTGACGAAAATTGACCGTCATTTCCATCCCGTTTGAGATATTTCGACGTTTAAGCGCTCTTTTCACTGCACTTTACGCGCCAAATAGTAATGCACACGTTTCAGCGTCAGAAACAAGCCCAACGGCTCGCAAATCGCGATGATTTCGTCGATTTTGACGAAAGTTGACCGTCATTTCCATCCCGTTTGAGATATTTCGACGTTTAAGCGCTCTTTTCACTGCACTTTACAGCGCCAAATGTAATGCACACACGTTTCAGCGTCGAAACAAGCCCAACGGCTCGCAAATCGCGATGATTTCGTCGATTTTGACGAAAATTGACCGTCATTTCCATCCCGTTTGAGATATTTCGACGTTTAAGCGCTCTTTTCACTGCACTTTACGCGCCAAATGTAATGATACACGTTTCAGCGTCGAAACAAAGCCCGGCTCGCAAATCGCGATGATTTCGTCGATTTTGACGAAAATTGACCGTCATTTCCATCCCGTTTGAGATATTTCGACGTTTAAGCGCTCTTTTCACTGCACTTTACACGCCAAATGTAATGCACACACGTTTCAGCGTCGAAACAAGCCCAACGGCTCGCAAATCCGCGATGATTTCGTCGATTTTGACGAAAGTTGACCGTCATTTCCATCCCGTTTGGAGATATTTCGACGTTTAAGCGCTCTTTTCACTGCACTTTACGCGCCGCCAAATGTAATGCACACACGTTTCAGCGTCGAAACAAGCCCAACGGCTCGCAAATCGCGATGATTTCGTCGATTTTGACGAAAATTGACCGTCATTTCCATCCCGTTTGAGATATTTCGACGTTTAAGCGCTCTTTTCACTGCACTTTACGCGCCAAATGTAATGCACACACGTTTCAGCGTCGAAACAAGCCAAACGGCTCCGCAAATCGCGATATTTCGTCGATTTTGACGAAAAGTGACGTCATTTTCATCCCGTTTGAGATATTTCGACGTTTAAGCGCTCTTTTCACTGCACTTTACGCGCCAAATGTAATGCACACACGTTTCAGCGTGAAAAAAAGCCAACGGCTCGCAAATCGCGATGATTTCGTCGATTTTGACCGAAATTGACCGTCATTTCCATCCCGTTTGAGATATTTCGACGTTTAAGCGCTCTTTTCACTGCACTTTACGCGCCAAATTGTAATGCACGCACGTTTCAGCGTCGAAAACAAGCCCAACGGCTCGCAAATCGCGTTGATTTCGTCGATTTTGACGAAAATTGACCGTCATTTCCATCCCGTTTGAGATATTTCGACGTTTAAGCGCTCTTTTCACTGCACTTTACGCGCCAAATGTAATGCACACACGTTTCGAAAAAGCGGCTAAGACCAACGGCTCGCAAATCGCGGATGATTTCGTCGATTTTGACGAAAATTGACCGTCATTTCCATCCCGTTTGAGATATTTCGACGTTTAAGCGCTCTTTTCACTGCACTTTACGCCCAAATGTAATGCACACACGTTTCAGCGTCGAAACAAGCCCAACGGCTCGCAAATCACGCGATGATTTCGTCGATTTGACGAGAAATTGACCGTCATTTCCATCCCGTTTGAGATATTTCGACGTTTAAGCGCTCTTTTCACTGCGCTTACGCGCCAATATGTAATGCATGCACGTTTCAGCGTCGAGAAACAAGCCCAACGGCTCGCAAATCGCGATGATTTCGTCGGTTTTGAGACGAAAATGTGACCTCATTTCATCGAGATATTAAACCTACGCCAAATGTTGCACACGTTTCAGCGTCGAAACAGCCAAACGGCTCAAAATCACGATGATTTCGTCATTTGACGAAAATTGACCGTCATTTCCATCCCGTTTGAGATATTTCGACGTTTAAGCGCTCTTTTCACTGCACTTTACGCGCCAAATGTAATGCACACGTTTCAGCGTCGAAACAAGCCCAACGGCTCGCAAATCGCGATGATTTCGTCGATTTTGACGAAAATTGACCGTCATTTCCATCCCGTTTGAGATATTTCGACGTTTAAGCGCTCTTTTCACTGCACTTTACGCGCCAAATGTAATGCACACACGTTTCAGCGTCGAAAACAAGCCCAACGGCTCGCAAATCGCGATGATTTCGTCGATTTTGACGAAAATTGACCGTCATTTCCATCCCGTTTGAGATATTTCGACTTTAGCGCTCTTTTCACTGCACTTTACGCGCCAAATGTAATGCACACACGTTTCAGCGTCGAAACAAGCCCAACGGCTCGCAAATCACGATGATTTCGTCGATTTTGACGAAAATTGACCGTCATTTCCATCCCGTTTGAGATATTTCCGCGTTTAAGCGCTCTTTCTCACTGCACTTTACGCGCGCCAAATGTAATGCACACACGTTTCAGCGTCGAAACAAGCCAACGGCTCGCAAATCGCGCGATGTTTCGTCGATTTTGACGAAGTGACCGTCATTTCCATCCCGTTTGAGATATTTCGACGTTTAAGCGCTCTTTTCACTGCACTTTACGCGCCAAATGTAATGCACACACGTTTCAGCGTCGAAACAAGCCCAACGGCTCGCAAATCGCGATGATTTCGTCCGTATTTGACGAAATTCGACCGTCATTTCCATCCCGTTGAGATATTTCGTAAGCGTTCTTTATGCTCTTTACGCGCCAAATGTAATGCACACGTTTCAGCGTCGAAACAAGCCAACGGCTCGCAAATCGCGATGATTTCGTCGATTTGACGAAATTGACCGTCATTTCCATCCCGTTTGAGATATTTCGACGTTTAAGCGCTCTTTTCACTGCACTTTACGCGCCAAGTGTAAATGCACAGTTTCAGCGTCGAGAAACAAGCCCAACGGCTCGCAAATCGCGATGATTTCGTCGATTTTGACGAAAATTGACAGTCATTTCCATCCCGTTTAGAGATATTTCGACGTTTAAGCGCTCTTTTCACTGCACTTTACACGCCAAATGTAATGCCGCACACGTTTCAGCGTCGAAACAAGTCCAACGGCTCGCAAATCGCGATGATTTCGTCGATTTTGACGAAAATTGACCGTCATTTCCATCCCGTTGAGATATTTCGACGTTTAAGCGCTCTTTTCCACTGCACTTTACGCGCCAAATGTAATGCACACGTTTCAGCGTCGAAACAAGCCCAACGGCTCGCAAATCGATGATTTCGTCGATTTTGACGAAAATTGACCGTCATTTCCATCCCGTTTGAGATATTTCGACGTTTAAGCGCTCTTCTGCACTTTACGCGCCAAATGTAATGCACACACGTTTGAGCGTCAGAAACAAGCCAACGGCTCGCAAATCGCGATGATTTCGTCGATTTTGACGAAAATTGACCGTCATTTTCATCCCGTTTGAGATATTTCGACGTTTAAGCGCTCTTTTCACTGCACTTTACGCGCCAAATGTAATGCACACACGTTTCAGCGTCGAAACAAGCCCAACGGCTCGCAAATCGCGATGATTTCGTCGATTTTGACGTACCGTCATTTCCATCCCGTTTGAGATATTTCGACGTTTAAGCGCTCTTTTCACTGCACGCTTTACGCGCCAAATGTAATGCACACACGTTTCAGCGTCAGAAATAAGCCCAACGGCTCGCAAATCGCGATGATTTCGTCGATTTTGACGAAAGTGACCGTCATTTCCATCCCGTTTGAGATATTTCAGTTTTTAAGCGCTCTTTTCACTGCACGCGCCAAATGTAATGCACACGTTTCAGCGTCGAAACAAAGCCCAACGGCTCGCAAATCGCGATGATTTCGTCGATTTTGACGAAAGTTGACCGTCATTTCCATCCCGTTTGAGATATTTCGACGTTTAAGCGCTCTTTTTTCACTTTACGCGCCAAATGTAATGCACACACGTTTCAGCGTCGAAGAGCCAACGGCTCGCAAATCGCGATGATTTCGTCGATTTTGACGAAAATTGACCGTCATTTCCATCCCGTTTGAGATTATTTCGACGTTTAAAGCGCTCTTTTCACTGCACCTTTACACGCCAAATGTAATGCACACACGTTTCAGCGTGGAAACAAGCCCAACGGCTCGCAAATCGCGATGATTTCGTCGATTTTGACGAAAATTGACCGTCATTTCCATCCCGTTTGAGATATTTCGACGTTTAAGCGCTCTTTTCACTGCACTTTACGCGCCAAATGTAATGCACACGTTTCAGCGTCGAAACAAGCCCAACGGCTCGCAAATCCGCGATGATTTCGTCGATTTTGACGAAAATTGACCGTCATTTCCATCCCGTTTGAGATATTTCGACGTTTAAGCGCTCTTTTCACTGCACTTTACGCGCCAAATGTAATGCACACGTTTCAGCGTCGAAACAAGCCCAACGGCTCGCAAATCGCGATGATTTCGTCGATTTTGACGAAAATTGACCGTCATTTCCATCCCGTTTGAGATATTTCGACGTTTAAGCGCTCTTTTCACTGCACTTTACGCGCCAAATGTAATGCACACACGTTTCAGCGTCGAAACAAGCCCAACGGCTCGCAAATCGCGATGATTTCGTCGATTTTGACGAGAAAATTGACCGTCATTTCCATCCCGTTTGAGATATTTCGACGTTTAAGCGCTCTTTTCACTGCACTTTACGCGCCAAATGTAATGCACACACGTTTCAGCGTCGAAACAAGCCCAACGGCTCGCAAATCGCGATGATTTCGTCGATTTTGACGAAAATTGACCGTCATTTCCATCCCGGTTTGAGATATTTCGACGTTTAAGCGCTCTTTTCACTGCACTTTACGCGCCAAATGTAATGCACACACGTTTCAGCGTCGAAACAAGCCCAACGGCTCGCAAATCGCGATGATTTCGTCGATTTTGACGAAAATTGACCGTCATTTCCATCCCGTTTGAGATATTTCGACGTTTAAGCGCTCTTTTCACTGCACTTTACGCGCCAAATGTAATGCACACACGTTTCAGCGTCGAAACAAGCCCAACGGCTCGCAAATCGCGATGATTTCGTCGATTTTGACGAAAATTGACCGTCATTTCCATCCCGTTTGAGATATTTCGACGTTTAAGCGCTCTTTTCACTGCACTTTACGCGCCAAATGTAATGCACACGTTTTTCAGCGTCGAAACAAGCCCAACGGCTCGCAAATCGCGATGATTTCGTCGATTTTGACGAAAATTGACCGTCATTTCCATCCCGTTTGAGATATTTCGACGTTTAAGCGCTCTTTTCACTGCACTTTACGCGCCAAATGTAATGCACACACCGTTTCAGCGTCGAAACAAGCCCAACGGCTCGCAAATCGCGATGATTTCGTCGATTTTGACGAAAATTGACCGTCATTTCCATCCCGTTTGAGATATTTCGACGTTTAAGCGCTCTTTTCACTGCACTTTACGCGCCAAATGTAATGCACACACGTTTCAGCGTCGAAACAAGCCCAACGGCTCGCAAATCGCGATGATTTCGTCGATTTTGACGAAAATTGACCGTCATTTCCATCCCGTTTGAGATATTTCGACGTTTAAGCGCTCTTTTCACTGCACTTTACGCGCCAAATGTAATGCACACACGTTTCAGCGTCGAAACAAGCCCAACGGCTCGCAAATCGCGATGATTTCGTCGATTTTGACGAAAATTGACCGTCATTTCCATCCCGTTTGAGATATTTCGACGTTTAAGCGCTCTTTTCACTGCACTTTACGCGCCAAATGTAATGCACACACGTTTCAGCGTCGAAACAAGCCCAACGGCTCGCAAATCGCGATGATTTCGTCGATTTTGACGAAAATTGACCGTCATTTCCATCCCGTTTGAGATATTTCGACGTTTAAGCGCTCTTTTCACTGCACTTTACGCGCCAAATGTAATGCACACGTTTCAGCGTCGGAAACAAGCCCAACGGCTCGCAAATCGCGATGATTTCGTCGATTTTGACGAAAATTGACCGTCATTTCCATCCCGTTTGAGATATTTCGACGTTTAAGCGCTCTTTTCACTGCACTTTACGCGCCAAATGTAATGCACACACGTTTCAGCGTCGAAACAAGCCCAACGGCTCGCAAATCGCGATGATTTCGTCGATTTTGACGAAAATTGACCGTCATTTCCATCCCGTTTGAGATATTTCGACGTTTAAGCGCTCTTTTCACTGCACTTTACGCGCCAAATGTAATGCACACGTTTCAGCGTCGAAACAAGCCCAACGGCTCGCAAATCGCGATGATTTCGTCGATTTTGACGAAAATTGACCGTCATTTCCATCCGTTTGAGATATTTCGACGTTTAAGCGCTCTTTTCACTGCACTTTACGCGCCAAATGTAATGCACACGTTTCAGCGTCGAAACAAGCCCAACGGCTCGCAAATCGCGATGATTTCGTCGATTTTGACGAAAATTGACCGTCATTTCCATCCCGTTTGAGATATTTCGACGTTTAAGCGCTCTTTTCACTGCACTTTACGCGCCAAATGTAATGCACACACGTTTCAGCGTCGAAACAAGCCCAACGGCTCGCAAATCGCGATGATTTCGTCGATTTTGACGAAAATTGACCGTCATTTCCATCCCGTTTGAGATATTTCGACGTTTAAGCGCTCTTTTCACTGCACTTTACGCGCCAAATGTAATGCACACACGTTTCAGCGTCGAAACAAGCCCAACGGCTCGCAAATCGCGATGATTTCGTCGATTTTGACGAAAATTGACCGTCATTTCCATCCCGTTTGAGATATTTCGACGTTTAAGCGCTCTTTTCACTGCACTTTACGCGCCAAATGTAATGCACACACGTTTCAGCGTCGAAACAAGCCCAACGGCTCGCAAATCGCGATGATTTCGTCGATTTTGACGAAAATTGACCGTCATTTCCATCCCGTTTGAGATATTTCGACGTTTAAGCGCTCTTTTCACTGCACTTTACGCGCCAAATGTAATGCACACACGTTTCAGCGTCGAAACAAGCCCAACGGCTCGCAAATCGCGATGATTTCGTCGATTTTGACGAAAATTGACCGTCATTTCCATCCCGTTTGAGATATTTCGACGTTTAAGCGCTCTTTTCACTGCACTTTACGCGCCAAATGTAATGCACACACGTTTCAGCGTCGAAACAAGCCCAACGGCTCGCAAATCGCGATGATTTCGTCGATTTTGACGAAAATTGACCGTCATTTCCATCCCGTTTGAGATATTTCGACGTTTAAGCGCTCTTTTCACTGCACTTTACGCGCCAAATGTAATGCACACACGTTTCAGCGTCGAAACAAGCCCAACGGCTCGCAAATCGCGATGATTTCGTCGATTTTGACGAAAATTGACCGTCATTTCCATCCGTTTGAGATATTTCGACGTTTAAGCGCTCTTTTCACTGCACTTTACGCGCCAAATGTAATGCACACACGTTTCAGCGTCGAAACAAGCCCAACGGCTCGCAAATCGCGATGATTTCGTCGGATTTTGACGAAAATTGACCGTCATTTCCATCCCGTTTGAGATATTTCGACGTTTAAGCGCTCTTTTCACTGCACTTTACGCGCCAAATGTAATGCACACACGTTTCAGCGTCGAAACAAAGCCCAACGGCTCGCAAATCGCGATGATTTCGTCGATTTTGACGAAAATTGACCGTCATTTCCATCCCGTTTGAGATATTTCGACGTTTAAGCGCTCTTTTCACTGCACTTTACGCGCCAAATGTAATGCACACACGTTTCAGCGTCGAAACAAGCCCAACGGCTCGCAAATCGCGATGATTTCGTCGATTTTGACGAAAATTGACCGTCATTTCCATCCCGTTTGAGATATTTCGACGTTTAAGCGCTCTTTTCACTGCACTTTACGCGCCAAATGTAATGCACACACGTTTCAGCGTCGAAACAAGCCCAACGGCTCGCAAATCGCGATGATTTCGTCGATTTTGACGAAAATTGACCGTCATTTCCATCCCGTTTGAGATATTTCGACGTTTAAGCGCTCTTTTCACTGCACTTTACGCGCCAAATGTAATGCACACACGTTTCAGCGTCGAAACAAGCCCAACGGCTCGCAAATCGCGATGATTTCGTCGATTTTGACGAAAATTGACCGTCATTTCCATCCCGTTTGAGATATTTCGACGTTTAAGCGCTCTTTTCACTGCACTTTACGCGCCAAATGTAATGCAATGCACACACGTTTCAGCGTCGAAACAAGCCCAACGGCTCGCAAATCGCGATGATTTCGTCGATTTTGACGAAAATTGACCGTCATTTCCATCCCGTTTGAGATATTTCGACGTTTAAGCGCTCTTTTCACTGCACTTTACGCGCCAAATGTAATGCACACACGTTTCAGCGTCGAAACAAGCCCAACGGCTCGCAAATCGCGATGATTTCGTCGATTTTGACGAAAATTGACCGTCATTTCCATCCCGTTTGAGATATTTCGACGTTTAAGCGCTCTTTTCACTGCACTTTACGCGCCAAATGTAATGCACACACGTTTCAGCGTCGAAACAAGCCCAACGGCTCGCAAATCGCGATGATTTCGTCGATTTTGACGAAAATTGACCGTCATTTCCATCCCGTTTGAGATATTTCGACGTTTAAGCGCTCTTTTTCACTGCACTTTACGCGCCAAATGTAATGCAATGCACGTTTCAGCGTCGAAACAAGCCCAACGGCTCGCAAATCGCGATGATTTCGTCGATTTTGACGAAAATTGACCGTCATTTCCATCCCGTTTGAGATATTTCGACGTTTAAGCGCTCTTTTCACTGCACTTTACGCGCCAAATGTAATGCACACACGTTTCAGCGTCGAAACAAGCCCAACGGCTCGCAAATCGCGATGATTTCGTCGATTTTGACGAAAATTGACCGTCATTTCCATCCCGTTTGAGATATTTCGACGTTTAAGCGCTCTTTTCACTGCACTTTACGCGCCAAATGTAATGCACACACGTTTCAGCGTCGAAACAAGCCCAACGGCCTCGCAAATCGCGATGATTTCGTCGATTTTGACGAAAATTGACCGTCATTTCCATCCCGTTTGAGATATTTCGACGTTTAAGCGCTCTTTTCACTGCACTTTACGCGCCAAATGTAATGCACACACGTTTTCAGCGTCGAAACAAGCCCAACGGCTCGCAAATCGCGATGATTTCGTCGATTTTGACGAAAATTGACCGTCATTTCCATCCCGTTTGAGATATTTCGACGTTTAAGCGCTCTTTTCACTGCACTTTACGCGCCAAATGTAATGCACACACGTTTCAGCGTCGAAACAAACCAACGGCTCGCAATCGCGATGATTTCGTCGATTTTGACGAAAATTGACCGTCATTTCCATCCCGTTTGAGATATTTCGACGTTTAAGCGCTCTTTTCACTGCACTTTACGCGCCAAATGTAATGCACACGTTTTCAGCGTCGAAACAAACCCAACGGCTCGCAAATCGCGATGATTTCGTCGATTTTGACGAAAATTGACCATCATTTCCATCCCGTTTGAGATATTTCGACGTTTAAGCGCTCTTTTTCACTGCACTTTACGCGCCAAATGTAATGCACACACGTTTCAGCGTCGAAACAAGCCCAACGGCTCGCAAATCGCGATGATTTCGTCGATTTTGACGAAAATTGACCTCATTTCCATCCCGTTTGAGATATTTCGACGTTTAAGCGCTCTTTTCACTGCACTTTACGCGCCAAATGTAATGCACACACGTTTCAGCGTCGAAACAAACCCAACGGCTCGCAAATCGCGATGATTTCGTCGATTTTGACGAAAATTGACCGTCATTTCCATCCCGTTTGAGATATTTCGACGTTTAAGCGCTCTTTTCACTGCACTTTACGCGCCAAATGTAATGCACACAGTTTCAGCGTCGAAACAAGCCCAACGACTCGCAAATCGCGATGATTTCGTCGATTTTGACGAAAGTTGACCGTCATTTCCATCCCGTTTGAGATATTTCGACGTTTAAGCGCTCTTTTCACTGCACTTTACGCGCCAAATGTAATGCACACACGTTTCAGCGTCGAAACAAGCCCAACGGCTCGCAAATCGCGATGATTTCGTCGATTTTGACGAAAATTGACCATCATTTCCATCCCGTTTGAGATATTTCGACGTTTAAGCGCTCTTTTCACTGCACTTTACGCGCCAAATGTAATGCACACGTTTCAGCGTCGAAACAAGCCCAACGGCTCGCAAATCGCGATGATTTCGTCATTTTGACGAAAATTGACCTCATTTCCTCCCGTTTGAGATATTTCGACGTTTAAGCGCTCTTTTCACTGCACTTTACGCCAATGTAATGCACACACGTTTCAGCGTCGAAACAAGCCCAACGCTCGCAAATCGCGATGATTTCATCGATTTTGACGAATTGACCTCATTTCCATCCCGTTTGAGATATTTCGACGTTTAAGCGCTCTTTTCACTGCACCTTACGCCCAAATGTAATGCACACACGTTTCAGCGTCGAAACAAACCCAACGGCTCCAAATCGCTGATTTCGTCGATTTTGACAAAATTACCTCATTTCCTCCCGTTTGAGATATTTCGACGTTTAAGCCTCTTTTCACTGCACTTTACGCCCAATGTAATGCACACACGTTTCAGCGTCGAAACAACCCAACCTCACAAATCGCATGATTTCGTCGTTTTGACGAAAATTACCTCATTTCCATCCCGTTTGAATATTTCACATTACTTTTCACCTACTCACACTTTAACTCCTCTTTAATTCCTCTTCCTCACTTTACAATGATCACATTCACTAAACAAGCACATCTCTGATTTCTCATTTTCAAAATCACCTCTTTCTCCCGTTTGAATATTTCACGTTTAAGCCTCTCTTTCACTCCTTTACGAATGTATGCACACGTTTCAGCGTCGAAACAACCCACCTCACCATCGCTGATTTCGTCATTTTGACAAAGTTACCTCATTTCCATCCCGTTTGAGATATTTCGACGTTTAAGCGCACTTTTCACTGCACTTTACGCCCAAATGCAATCCCCACACGTTTCAGCTCAAACAAGCCCAACCTCCAAATCCTATTTCGTCATTTTGACAAAATTACCTCATTTTCATCCCGTTTAAAACTTTCACTTTACAGCCTCTTTTCACTGCACTTTCACGCCAAATGTAATGCCACACGCTTTTCAGCTCAAGCAAACCCAACCACGCTCCCAAGTCGGATGATTTTCATTTTGACAAAATGGACTCATTTCGATCGCTTTAATATTCACTTTAAGCCTCTTTTCACTCACTTTACGCCAAATTATGCCAACGTTTCAGCTCAAACAGCCCACTCCAAATCAATGATTTCTCATTTTGAGAATTACTATTTTCTCGTTTTGAGAAGTTTCACTTTAAGCCTCTTCTTCACTGCCATTACGCCCAATGTATGCACACCGTTTTCAGCGTCAAACAAGCCCACGCTCCTCGATCCGATGATTTCGTCATTTTGACAAATTACCTCATTTCCATCCCGTTTGAGATATGTTTCATTGAGCCCTCTCTTTCACTCCACTTTACGCGCCTATGTAATGCACAGTTTCAGCGTCAAACAAGCCCAACGGCTCCAAATCGCGATGATTTCATCGATTTTGACGAAAATTGACCAATCATTTCCATCCCGTTTGAGAGTATTGCGACGTTTTAGCGCTCTTTTCACTGCACTTTACGCGCCAAATGTAATGCACACACGTTTTCAGCGTGGAAACAAGTCCAACGACTCACAAATCGCGATGATTTCATCGATTTTGACAAAATTGACCGTCATTTTCCATCCCGTTTGAGATGATTTCGACGTTTAAGCGCTCTTTTCACTGCACTTTACGCGCCAAATGTAATGCACACACGTTTCAGCGTCGAAACAAGCCCAACGGCTCGCAAATCGCGATGATTTCGTCGATTTTGACGAAAATGACCGTCATTTCCATCCCGTTTGAGATATTTCGACGTTTAAGCGCTCTTTTCACTGCACTTTACGCGCCAAATGTAATGCACACACGTTTCAGCGTCGAAACAAGCCCAACGGCTCGCAAATCGCGATGATTTCATCGTCGATTTTGACGAAAATTGACCGTCATTTCCATCCCGTTTGAGATATTTCGACGTTTAAGCGCTCTTTTCACTGCACTTTACGCGCCAAATGTAATGCACACACGTTTCAGCGTCGAAACAAGCCCAACGGCTCGCAAATCATGATGATTTCGTCGATTTTGGCGAAAATTGACCATCATTTCCATCCCGTTTGAGATATTTCGACGTTTAAGCGCTCTTTTCACTGCACTTTACGCGCCAAATGTAATGCACACACGTTTCAGCGTCAGAAACAAGCCCAACGGCTCGCAAATCGCGATGATTTCGTCGATTTTGACGAAAATTGACCATCATTTTCCATCCCGTTTGAGATATTTCGACGTTTAAGCGCTCTTTTCACTGCACTTTACGCGCCAAATATAATGCACACACACGTTTTCAGCGTCAGAAACAAGCCCAACGGCTCGCAAATCGCGATGATTTCGTCGATTTTGACGAAAATTGACCGTCATTTCCATCCCGTTTTGAGATATTTCGACGTTTAAGCGCTCTTTTCACTGCACTTTACGCGCCAAATGTAATGCACACACGTTTCAGCGTCGAAACACACCCAACGGCTCGCAAATCACGATGATTTCGTCGATTTTGACGAAAATTGACCGTCATTTCCATCCCGTTTGAGATATTTCGACGTTTAAGCGCTCTTTTCACTGCACTTTACGCGCCAAATGTAATGCACACACGTTTCAGCGTCGAAACAAACCCAACGGCTCGCAAATCGCGATGATTTCGTCGATTTTGACGAAAATTGACCGTCATTTCCATCCCGTTTGAGATATTTCGACGTTTAAGCGCTCTTTTCACTGCACTTTACGCGCCAAATGTAATGCACACACGTTTCAGCGTCGAAACAAACCCAACGGCTCGCAAATCGCGATGATTTCGTCGATTTTGACGAAAATTGACCGTCATTTCCATCCCGTTTGAGATATTTCGACGTTTAAGCGCTCTTTTCACTGCACTTTACGCGCCAAATGTAATGCACACACGTTTCAGCGTCGAAACAAGCCCAACGGCTCGCAAATCGCGATGATTTCGTCGATTTTGACGAAAATTGACCGTCATTTCCATCCCGTTTGAGATATTTCGACGTTTAAGCGCTCTTTTCACTGCACTTTACGCGCCAAATGTAATGCACACACGTTTCAGCGTCGAAACAAGCCCAACGGCTCGCAAATCGCGATGATTTCGTCGATTTTGACGAAAATTGACCGTCATTTCCATCCCGTTTGAGATATTTCGACGTTTAAGCGCTCTTTTCACTGCACTTTACGCGCCAAATGTAATGCACACGCGTTTCAGCGTCGAAACAAGCCCAACGGCTCGCAAATCGCGATGATTTCGTCGATTTTGACGAAAATTGACCGTCATTTCCATCCCGTTTGAGATATTTCGACGTTTAAGCGCTCTTTTCACTGCACTTTACGCGCCAAATGTAATGCACACCGTTTCAGCGTCGAAACAAGCCCAACGGCTCGCAAATCGCGATGATTTCGTCGATTTTGACGAAAATTGACCGTCATTTCCATCCCGTTTGAGATATTTCGACGTTTAAGCGCTCTTTTCACTGCACTTTACGCGCCAAATGTAATGCACACACGTTTCAGCGTCGAAACAAACCCAACGGCTCGCAAATCGCGATGATTTCGTCGATTTTGACGAAAATTGACCGTCATTTCCATCCCGTTTGAGATATTTCGACGTTTAAGCGCTCTTTTCACTGCACTTTACGCGCCAAATGTAATGCACACCGTTTCAGCGTCGAAACAAGCCCAACGGCTCGCAAATCGCGATGATTTCGTCGATTTTGACGAAAATTGACCGTCATTTCCATCCCGTTTGAGATATTTCGACGTTTAAGCGCTCTTTTCACTGCACTTTACGCGCCAAATGCCAATGCAACACACGTTTTCAGCGTCGAAACAAGCCCAACGGCTCGCAAATCGCGATGATTTCGTCGATTTTGACGAAAATTGACCGTCATTTCCATCCCGTTTGAGATATTTCGACGTTTAAGCGCTCTTTTTCACTGCACTTTACGCGCCAAATGTAATGCACACACGTTTCAGCGTCGAAACAAGCCCAACGGCTCGCAAATCGCGATGATTTCGTCGATTTTGACGAAAATTGACCGTCATTTCCATCCCGTTTGAGATATTTCGACGTTTAAGCGCTCTTTTCACTGCACTTTACGCGCCAAATGTAATGCACACACGTTTCAGCGTCGAAACAAGCCCAACGGCTCGCAAATCGCGATGATTTCGTCGATTTTGACGAAAATTGACCGTCATTTCCATCCCGTTTGAGATATTTCGACGTTTAAGCGCTCTTTTCACTGCACTTTACGCGCCAAATGTAATGCACACACGTTTCAGCGTCGAAACAAGCCCAACGGCTCGCAAATCGCGATGATTTCGTCGATTTTGACGAAAATTGACCGTCATTTCCATCCCGTTTGAGATATTTCGACGTTTAAGCGCTCTTTTCACTGCACTTTACGCGCCAAATGTGCAATGCACACACGTTTCAGCGTCGAAACAAGCCCAACGGCTCGCAAATCGCGATGATTTCGTCGATTTTGACGAAAATTGACCGTCATTTCCATCCCGTTTGAGATATTTCGACGTTTAAGCGCTCTTTTCACTGCACTTTACGCGCCAAATGTAATGCACACACGTTTTCAGCGTCGAAACAAGCCCAACGGCTCGCAAATCGCGATGATTTCGTCGATTTTGACGAAAATTGACCGTCATTTCCATCCCGTTTGAGATATTTCGACGTTTAAGCGCTCTTTTCACTGCACTTTACGCGCCAAATGTAATGCAATGCACACGTTTCAGCGTCGAAACAAACCCAACGGCTCGCAAATCGCGATGATTTCGTCGATTTTGACGAAAATTGACCGTCATTTCCATCCCGTTTGAGATATTTCGACGTTTAAGCGCTCTTTTCACTGCACTTTACGCGCCAAATGTAATGCACACACGTTTCAGCGTCGAAACAAGCCCAACGGCTCGCAAATCGCGATGATTTCGTCGATTTTGACGAAAATTGACCGTCATTTCCATCCCGTTTGAGATATTTCGACGTTTAAGCGCTCTTTTCACTGCACTTTACGCGCCAAATGTAATGCACACACGTTTCAGCGTCGAAACAAGCCCAACGGCTCGCAAATCGCGATGATTTCGTCGATTTTGACGAAAATTGACCGTCATTTCCATCCCGTTTGAGATATTTCGACGTTTAAGCGCTCTTTTCACTGCACTTTACGCCAAATGTAATGCACACACGTTTCAGCGTCGAAACAAGCCCAACGGCTCGCAAATCGCGATGATTTCGTCGATTTTGACGAAAATTGACCGTCATTTCCATCCCGTTTGAGATATTTCGACGTTTAAGCGCTCTTTTCACTGCACTTTACGCGCCAAATGTAATGCACACACGTTTCAGCGTCGAAACAAGCCCAACGGCTCGCAAATCGCGATGATTTCGTCGATTTTGACGAAAATTGACCGTCATTTCCATCCCCGTTTGAGATATTTCGACGTTTAAGCGCTCTTTTCACTGCACTTTACGCGCCAAATGTAATGCACACACGTTTCAGCGTCGAAACAAGCCCAACGGCTCGCAAATCACGATGATTTCGTCGATTTTGACGAAAATTGACCGTCATTTCCATCCCGTTTGAGATATTTCGACGTTTAAGCGCTCTTTTCACTGCACTTTACGCGCCAAATGTAATGCACACACGTTTCAGCGTCGAAACAAGCCCAACGGCTCGCAAATCGCGATGATTTCGTCGATTTTGACGAAAATTGACCGTCATTTCCATCCCGTTTGAGATATTTCGACGTTTAAGCGCTCTTTTCACTGCACTTTACGCGCCAAATGTATGTTGCACACACGTTTCAGCGTCGAAACAAGCCCAACGGCTCGCAAATCAGCGATGATTTCGTCGATTTTGACGAAAATTGACCGTCATTTCCATCCCGTTTGAGATATTTCGACGTTTAAGCGCTCTTTTCACTGCACTTTACGCGCCAAATGTAATGCACACACGTTTCAGCGTCGAAACAAGCCCAACGGCTCGCAAATCACGATGATTTCGTCGATTTTTGACGAAAATTCGACCGTCATTTCCATCCCGTTTGAGATATTTCGACGTTTAAGCGCTCTTTTCACTGCACTTTACGCGCCAAATGTAATGCACACACGTTTCAGCGTCGAAACAAGCCCAACGGCTCGCAAATCGCGATGATTTCGTCGATTTTTGACGAAAATTGACCGTCATTTCCATCCCGTTTGAGATATTTCGACGTTTAAGCGCTCTTTTCACTGCACTTTACGCGCCAAATGTCAATGCACACGCGTTTCAGCGTCGAAACAAGCCCAACGGCTCGCAAATCGCGATGATTTCGTCGATTTTGACGAAAATTGACCGTCATTTCCATCCCGTTTGAGATATTTCGACGTTTAAGCGCTCTTTTTCACTGCACTTTACGCGCCAAATGTGAATGCACACACGTTTCAGCGTCGAAACAAGCCCAACGGCTCGCAAATCCGCGATGATTTCGTCGATTTTGACGAAAATTGACCGTCATTTCCATCCCGTTTGAGATATTTCGACGTTTAAGCGCTCTTTTCACTGCACTTTACGCGCCAAATGTAATGCACACACGTTTCAGCGTCGAAACAAGTCCAACGGCTCGCAAATCGCGATGATTTCGTCGATTTTGACGAAAATTGACCGTCATTTCCATCCCGTTTGAGATATTTCGACGTTTAAGCGCTCTTTTCACTGCACTTTACGCGCCAAATGTAATGCGCACACGTTTCAGCGTCGAAACAAGCTCCCAACGGCTCGCCAATCGCGATGATTTCGTCGATTTTGACGAAAATTGACCGTCATTTCCATCCCGTTTGAGATATTTCGACGTTTAAGCGCTCTTTTCACTGCACTCTTACGCGCCAAATGTAGTGCGCGCACACACGTTTCAGCGTCGAAAGAAAGCCCAACGGCCTCGCAAAATCGCGATGATTTCGTCGATTTTCGACGAACATTGACCGTCATTTCCATCCCGTTTGAGATATTTCGACGTTTAAGCGCTCGTTTCACAGCACTTTCCGCGCCAAATGTAATGCAAACGCGTTTCAGCATCGAAACAAAGTCGCAACGGCTCGCAAAATCGCGATGATTTCCCTGTCGATTTTGACGAAAATTCGACCGTCATTTACATCCCGTTTGAGATATTTCGACGTTTAAGCGCTCTTTCACTGCACTTTACGCCCAGCGTAATGCACACACGTTTCAGCGTGAAACAAAGTAACGGCTCGCATAAGCGTCTTTTCATCGCACTATACACTCAAATGTACGCAATAATATGTTTCAGCGTCGAAACAATCCACGGTCCAAATCGCCTGATTTCGCCGATTGTGATTTGTACCGACCGTCACTTCCAACCTGCCTGGAGATATTTCGACGTTTCTGAAGCGTTCTTTTCACCGTACCATACACAATGTACGGCACATATTTCAGCGTCGAAACAACCTTAACGGCTCGCAAAATGCCATGATTTCCGTCATAATTGACCGTCACTTCCATCCCCGTTGGATATTTTCGATGTTTAAGCGCTCTTTTCACTCGCACTATACGCGCCAAATGTACGCACACCGTTCAGCCGTCGAAAGCCCACGGGTCGCAACCGTGACGATTATTTCGTCGATGATGAAGAAAATTGACCGTCACTTCCATCCCGTTTGAGATATTTCGGATGTTGAAGCGTCTTTTCACCGCAATCTACGCGCCAAAATGTAATGCACAATATCGTTCTGGAAGGGTCGAAACAAGCCCAACGGCTCGCAAATCGTGATAATTTCGTCGATTTCGGACGAAAACTGACCGTCATTTCCATCCCGTTTGAGATATTTCGATGTTTAAGCGCTCTTTTCACTGCACTTTACGTGCCAAATGTAATGCACGCACGTTTCAAAGGGTCGAAACAAGCACAACGGCTCGCAAATCGTGATGATTTCGTCGGGATTTTGACGAAAATTGACCGTCATTTCATCCCGTTTGAGATATTTCTGATGCGCTCTTTTTCACTGCACTCACGCCAAATCTCCACGCACGCACACTCCGTGCGTCGAAACAAGCCCAACGGCTCGTAATCGTGATGACCGCCCATCTTCGAATTTGCACCGACCGTCACTTCCATCCTCCGTTTCGGAGATATTTCGATGTTTAAGCGCTCTTTTCACCGCACTTTACGTTTCAACGTGTAACGCACATGTTTCAGCTGTCGAAAGCTTCCACGGCTCGTAACTCGTATGATTTTCTGTCGATTTTGACGAATTCGTCCGTCATTTCCATCCCGTTTAGATATTTCATGTTTTTGCCGCTCTTTTCACTGCACTATACACGCCAAATGTAATGCACACATCGTTTCAGCGTCGAAATAATCCCAACGGCTCGCAAATCGCCGGTGATTTCGTCGATTGTGACGAAAATTGACCGTCACTCATCCCGACAGGTATTATTTCGTTGTTTAAGCGTTTTTTCACTGCACTATACGCGCCAAATGTACGCAATAATATCGTTTCAGCGTCGAACGCTCACGGTTTCGTAATCGTATGATTTTGCCGATTTTGACCAAATTGACCGTCATTTCATCCTGTTTTATATTTTGACGTTTAAGGCTCTTTTTCACTGCACTTACGTGCCAAATGTAATGCAATAATACGTTTCAGCGTCGAAACAAGCTTCCAACGGTAAATCGTGACGATTTCGTCGATTTTTACAGTACTGACTGTCATTTCATCCCGTTTGAGTATTATCGATGTTTAAGCGCTCTTTTTCACCGCACTATTACAATGTCAAATGTAATGCACACACGTTTCAGCGTGGAAACAATCCCACGGTTCGCAAATCGTTGATTTCGTCATTTTGACGAAATTGACCGTCACTTCCATCCCGTTTGGATATTTCGATGTTTAAGCGCTCTTTTCACTGCACTTTACGCGCCAAATGTAATGCACATACGTCTTCAGCGTCGAAACAAGCCCAACGGCTCGTAAATCGTGACGATTTCGTCGATTTTACGAAATTGACCGTCATTTCCATCCTGTTTGAGATATTTACGTTTAAGCGCTCTTTTCACTGCACTTTACGCGCCAAATGTAATGCACACCGCTTTCAGCGTCGAAACAAGCCCAACGGCTCGTAAATCGCATGATTTCGTCGTATTTTGACGAAAATTGACCGTCACTTCCATCCCGTTTGAGATATTTCCTGACGTTTAAGCGTTCTTTTCCGTGCACTTTACGCGCCAAATGTAATGCACGTTCCGCGTTTCAAGTCGAAACAAGCCCAATGGCTCGTATCCCACGATTTCGTCATTTTGTCGAAAATTGACCGTCATTTCTATCCTGTTTGAGATATTTCGACGTTTAAGCGCTCTTTTCGCTGCACTTTACGCGTCAAATGTAATGCACACACGTTTCAGCGTCGAAACAAGCCCAACGGCTCGCAAATGCTTCCCCGATTTTGACGAAAATTGACCGTCATTTCCATCCCGTTTGAGTACTTCTGATGTTTAAGCGCTCTTTTCACTGCACCTTTTACGTGCGCCAAATGTAATGCTCACACGTTTTTCAGCGTCGAAACAAGCCCAACGGCTCGTAAATCGTATGATTTCGTTGATTTTGACGAAAATTGACCGTCACTTCCATCCTGTTTGAGATATTTCTACGTTGGGCGTTTCTTTTCACTGCACTTAGCGCCAAATGTAATGCACACTACGTTTCTGCGGTCGAAATAAGCCCAGCGGCTGTAAATGCGATTTCGTGAGTGTGACGAAAAATTGACCGTCATTTCCATCCCGTTTGAGATTTTCAGTTTAAGCGCCCTTTTCACTGCACTTTACGTGCCAAATGTAATGCACACACGTTTCAGCGTCGAAACAAGCCCGCGGCTCGCAAATCGTGATGTTTCGTCGTGATTTTGACGAAAATTGACCGTCATTTCCGTCCTGTTTAGATATTTCGACGTTTAAGCGCCTTTTCACTGCACCTTACGCGTCAAATGTAATGCACACACGTTTCAGTGTCGAAACAAGCCCAGCGGCTCGCAAATCGTGTATTTCGTCGATTTTGACGAAAATTGACCGTCATTTCCATCCCGCCTGTATTTCACGTTTAAGCGCTCTTTTCACTGCACTTTACGTGCCAAAATGTAATGCACACGCTAATCTCAGCGTCGGCACAGGCTCCAGCGGCTCGCAATCGTATGATTCGTCGATTTTGACGAAATTGACCGTCATTTCCATCCCGTTTGAGATATTTCGATGTTTAAGCGCTCTTTTCACTGCACTTCTTTACGTGCTAAAATGTAATGCACATACGTTTCAGCGTCCACGTTTCAGCGTCAGAACAAACCCAACGGCTGCAAATCCCGATAATTTTCATTTTTGACACTTTCAATACTCCATCCCGTTTGAGATATTTCGACGTTTAAAAAGCGCTGCTACTTCAACAATCAAATGCCGTTTTCAATCCTCTGGCATAAACTCAGCGATGTCCAAACAATCCTCCCGTTTGAGATATTTCACGTTTAAACTTTTACCACCCCAAATGTGTACATTTCAGGCGTCGCAAAACACCACCCTATTACTATTTTCTTTTTCCTCGTTTGTCATTTTCACGTTTGGCATGCCTCTGGCTCTTTGCTCTACTTTTACTTCGGCTTGTCAAACACCCAGCGACCAAATCGCGATGGGTATCATTTTAATTAGAAATTGACTCTCCCATCCCGTTTTGCATACCAAACCTGATTTAAGCGCTCTTTTCACTACTTTTGCCCATGTATTGCACCGTTTCCGCGTGAACCAAGCCCAACCTCCAGTACATGGTGACTCATTTTGACAACCTCCATCTCCGTTTGAATATTTCACGTTTCCCAAGCGCTCTTTTACCTGCACTTACCTCCCATGCACGTTTCGGCGTAGAAACAAACCCAACCGCAAAATGGCATGATTTCTCACGATTTTGACAAATTGACCTCATTTCAACCGGTGGAAATATTTCCATTATCTCACTCTCTTGCCACCACTCAGCTCAAACATGGCCCAAATCGCATATTTCTCGATTTTGAGGAAGTCGACCTTTTTTGCATCCCGTTTGATATTTCCGACGTTTATGTGCTCTTTCACTGCACTTTACGCGCAAATGCCAATGCACACACGTTTCAGCGTCGAAACAAGCCCAACGGCTCGCAAATCGCGATGATTTCGATATATTTTGACGAAAGGGCGACCATGATTTTCCACTCCCGTTTGAGATATTTCGACGTTTAAGCGCTCGCTTTCCCTGCACTTCACGAGCCAATGTAATGCACACACGTTTGAGCGTCACAAGCCCAACAGCTCGCAAATCACGATGATTTCGTCGATTTTGACGAAAGTACGACCATCATTTCCATGCTTGTTTGAGATATTTCGACGTTTAAGCACTCTTTTCACTGCACTTTACGCGCCAAATGTGAATGCACACACGTTTCAGCGTCGAAACAAACCCAACGGCTCGCAAATCGCGATGATTTCGTCGATTTTGACGAAAATCGACCGTCATTTCCATCCCGTTTGAGATATTTCGACGTTTAAGCGCTCTTTTCACTGCACTTTACGCGCCAAATGTAATGCACACACGTTTCAGCGTCAAAACAAGCCCAACGGCTCTGCAAATCACGATGATTTCGTCGATTTTGACGAAAATTGACCGTCATTTCCATCCCGTTTGGGATATTTCGACGTTTAAGCGCTCTTTTCACTGCGCTTTACGCGCCAAATGGTAATGCACACGCGTTTCAGCGTCGAAACAAGCCCAGCGGCTCGCAAATCGCGATGATTTCGTCGATTTTGACGAAACTTGACCGTCATTTCCATCCCGTTTGAGATATTTCGACGTTTAAGCGCTCTTTTCACTGCACTTTACGCGCCAAATGTGAATGCACACACGTTTCAGCGTCGAAACAAGCCCAACGCTCGCAAATCGCGATGATTTCATCGATTTTGACGAAAATTGACCGTCATTTTCCATCCCGTTTGAGATGTTTCGACGTTTAAGCGCTCTTTTCACTGCACTTTGCGCGCCAAATGTAATGCACACACGTTTCAGCGTTGAAACAAGCCCAACGGCTCGCAAATCACGATGATTTCGTCATTTTGACGAAAATTGACCGTCATTTCCATCCCGTTTGGGATATTTCGACGTTTAAGCGCTCTTTTCACTGCACTTTACGCCCAGATGTAATGCACACACGTTTCAGCGTCGAAACAAGCCAACAGCTCGCAAATCGCGATGATTTCGTCGATTTTGACGAAAATAGACCGTCATTTCCATCCCGTTTGAGATATTTCGACGTTTAAGCGCTCTTTTCACTGCACTTTACGCGCCAAATGTAATGCACACGTTTCAGCGTCGAAGCAAACCCAACGGCTCGCAAATCGCGATGATTTCGTCGATTTTGACGAAAATTGACCGTCATTTCCATCCCGTTTGAGATATTTCGACGTTTAAGCGCTCTTTTCACTGCACTTTACGCGCCAAATGTCAATGCACACACGTTTCAGCGTCGAAAACAAGCCCAGCAGCTCGCAAATCGCGATGATTTCGTCGATTTTGACGAAAATTGACCGTCATTTCCATCCCGTTTGAGATATTTCGACGTTTAAGCGCTCTTTTCACTGCACTTTACGCGCCAAATGTAATGCACACACGTTTCAGCGTCGAAACAAGCCCAACGGCTCGCCAATCGCGATGATTTCGTCGATTTTGACGAAAAGTGACCGTCATTTCCATCCCGTTTGAGATATTTCGACGTTTAAGCGCTCTTTTCACTGCACTTTACGCGCCAAATGTAATGCACACACGTTTCAGCGTCGAAACAAACCCAACGGCTCGCAAATCACGATGATTTCGTCGATTTTGACGAAAATTGACCGTCATTTCCATCCCGTTTGAGATATTTCGACGTTTAAGCGCTCTTTTCACTGCACTTTACGCGCCAAATGTAATGCACACACGTTTCAGCGTCGAAACAAGCCCAACGGCTCGCAAATCACGATGATTTCGTCGATTTTGACGAAAATTGACCGTCATTTTCCATCCCGTTTGAGATATTTCGACGTTTAAGCGCTCTTTTCACTGCACTTTACGCGCCAAATGTAATGCACACACGTTTCAGCGTCGAAACAAGCCCAACGGCTCGCAAATCGCGATGATTTCGTCGATTTTGACGAAAGTCGACCGTCATTTCCATCCCGTTTGAGATATTTCGACGTTTAAGCGCTCTTTTCACTGCACTTTACGCGCCAAATGTAATGCACACACGTTTCAGCGTCGAAACAAGCCCAACGGCTCGCAAATCGCGATGATTTCGTCGATTTTGACGAAAATTGACCGTCATTTCCATCCCGTTTGGGATATTTCGACGTTTAAGCGCTCTTTTCACTGCACTTTACGCGCCAAATGTAATGCACACACGTTTCAGCGTCGAAACAAGCAACGGCTCGCAAATCGCGATGATTTCGTCGATTTTGACGAAAATTGACCGTCATTTCCATCCCGTTTGAGATATTTCGACGTTTAAGCGCTCTTTTCACTACACTTTACGCGCCAAATGTAATGCACACAC
The DNA here is from genome assembly GCA_019677175.1 of Bombus sylvicola. Classification (NCBI taxonomy): domain Eukaryota; kingdom Metazoa; phylum Arthropoda; class Insecta; order Hymenoptera; family Apidae; genus Bombus; species Bombus sylvicola. The sequence goes on along the minus strand of JACSOB010000263.1, from coordinate 3,531 downwards.
GTTTCAGCGTCGAAACAAGCCCAACGGCTCGCAAATCGCGATGATTTCGTCGATTTTGACGAAAATTGACCGTCATTTTCCATCCCGTTTGAGATATTTCGACGTTTAAGCGCTCTTTTCACTGCACTTTACGCCAAATGTCAATGCACACACGTTTCAGCGTCGAAACAAGCCCAACGGCTCGCAAATCGCGATGATTTCGTCGATTTTGACGGAAATTGACCGTCATTTCCATCCCGTTTGAGATATTTCGACGTTTAAGCGCTCTTTTCACTGCACTTTACGCGCCAAATGTAATGCACACACGTTTCAGCGTCGAAACAAGCCCAACGGCTCGCAAATCGCGATGATTTCGTCGATTTTGACGAAAATTGACCGTCATTTCCATCCCGTTTGAGATATTTCGACGTTTAAGCGCTCTTTTCACTGCACTTTACGCGCCAAATGTAATGCACACACGTTTTCAGCGTCGAAACAAACCCAACGGCTCGCAAATCGCGATGATTTCGTCGATTTTGACGAAAATTGACCATCATTTCCATCCCGTTTGAGATATTTCGACGTTTAAGCGCTCTTTTCACTGCACTTTACGCGCCAAATGTAATGCACACACGTTTCAGCGTCGAAACAAGCCCAACGGCTCGCAAATCGCGATGATTTGTGATTTTGACGAATTGACTTTTGTTTGTGTTTTTTTGCGAAATTGACCTCATTTCCATCCCGTTTGAGATATTTCGACGTTTAAGCGCTCTTTTCACTGCACTTTACGCGCCAAATGTAATGCGCACGTTTCAGCGTCGAAACAAGCCCAACGGCTCGCAAATCGCGATGATTTCGTCGATTTTGACGAAAATTGACCGTCATTTTCCATCCCGTTTGAGATATTTCGACGTTTAAGCACTTTTTTTTGACTTTACGCGAATGTAATGCACAACGTTTCAGCGTCGAAACAAGCCCAACGGCTCGCAAATCGCGATGATTTCTCATTTTGAAAATTGACGTCATTTCCATCCCGTTTGAGATATTTCGACGTTTAAGCGCTCTTTTCACTGCACTTTACGCGCCAAATGTAATGCACACACGTTTCAGCGTCGAAACAACCCAACGGCTCGCAAATCGCGATGATTTCGTCGATTTTGACGAAAATTGACCGTCATTTCCATCCCGTTTGAGATATTTCGACGTTTAAGCGCTCTTTTCACTGCACTTTACGCGCCAAATGTAATGCACACACGTTTCAGCGTCGAAACAAACCCAACGGCTCGCAAATCGCGATGATTTCGTCGATTTTGACGAAGATTGACCGTCATTTCCATCCCGTTTGAGATATTTCGACGTTTAAGCGCTCTTTTCACTGCACTTTACGCGCCAAATGTAATGCACACACGTTTCAGCGTCGAAACAAGCCCAACGGCTCGCAAATCGCGATGATTTCGTCGATTTTGACGAAAATTGACCGTCATTTCCATCCCGTTTGAGATATTTCGACGTTTAAGCGCTCTTTTCACTGCACTTTACGCGCCAAATGTAATGCACACACGTTTCAGCGTCGAAACAAGCCCAACGGCTCGCAAATCGCGATGATTTCGTCGATTTTGACGAAAATTGACCGTCATTTCCATCCCGTTTGAGATATTTCGACGTTTAAGCGCTCTTTTCACTGCACTTTACGCGCCAAATGTAATGCACACACGTTTCAGCGTCGAAACAAGCCCAACGGCTCGCAAATCGCGATGATTTCGTCGATTTTGACGAAAATTGACCGTCATTTCCATCCCGTTTGAGATATTTCGACGTTTAAGCGCTCTTTTCACTGCACTTTACGCGCCAAATGTAATGCACACACGTTTCAGCGTCGAAACAAGCCCAACGGCTCGCAAATCGCGATGATTTCGTCGATTTTGAGCGAAAATTGACCGTCATTTCCATCCCGTTTGAGATATTTCGACGTTTAAGCGCTCTTTTCACTGCACTTTACGCGCCAAATGTAATGCACACACGTTTCAGCGTCGAAACAAACCCAACGGCTCGCAAATCGCGATGATTTCGTCGATTTTGACGAAAATTGACCATCATTTCCATCCCGTTTGAGATATTTCGACGTTTAAGCGCTCTTTTCACTGCACTTTACGCGCCAAATGTAATGCACACACGTTTCAGCGTCGAAACAAGCCCAACGGCTCGCAAATCGCGATGATTTCGTCGATTTTGACGAAAATTGACCGTCATTTCCATCCCGTTTGAGATATTTCGACGTTTAAGCGCTCTTTTCACTGCACTTTACGCGCCAAATGTAATGCACACACGTTTCAGCGTCGAAACAAACCCAACGGCTCGCAAATCGCGATGATTTCGTCGATTTTGACGAAAATTGACCGTCATTTTCCATCCCGTTTGAGATATTTCGACGTTTAAGCGCTCTTTTCACTGCACTTTACGCGCCAAATGTAATGCACACACGTTTCAGCGTCGAAACAAACCCAACGGCTCGCAAATCGCGATGATTTCGTCGATTTTGACGAAAATTGACCGTCATTTCCATCCCGTTTGAGATATTTCGACGTTGGCACGCCAAGGATGCTAATGCACACACGTTTCAGCGTCAGAAACAAGCCCAACGGCTCGCAAATCGCGATGATTTCGTCGATTTTGACGAAAATTGACCGTCATTTCCATCCCGTTTGAGATATTTCGACGTTTAAGCGCTCTTTTCACTGCACTTTACGCGCCAAATGTAATGCACACACGTTTCAGCGTCGAAACAAGCCCAACGGCTCGCAAATCGCGATGATTTCGTCGATTTTGACGAAAATTGACCGTCATTTCCATCCCGTTTGAGATATTTCGACGTTTAAGCGCTCTTTTCACTGCACTTTACGCGCCAAATGTAATGCACACACGTTTCAGCGTCGAAACAAGCCCAACGGCTCGCAAATCGCGATGATTTCGTCGATTTTGACGAAAATTGACCGTCATTTCCATCCCGTTTGAGATATTTCGACGTTTAAGCGCTCTTTTCACTGCACTTTACGCGCCAAATGTAATGCACACACGTTTCAGCGTCGAAACAAGCCCAACGGCTCGCAAATCGCGATGATTTCGTCGATTTTGACGAAAATTGACCGTCATTTCCATCCCGTTTGAGATATTTCGACGTTTAAGCGCTCTTTTCACTGCGCTTTACGCGCCAAATGTAATGCACACACGTTTCAGCGTCGAAACAAACCCAACGGCTCGCAAATCGCGATGATTTCGTCGATTTTGACGAAAATTGACCGTCATTTCCATCCCGTTTGAGATATTTCGACGTTTAAGCGCTCTTTTCACTGCACTTTACGCGCCAAATGCGCCAATGCACACACGTTTCAGCGTCGAAACAAGCCCAACGGCTCGCAAATCGCGATGATTTCGTCGATTTTGACGAAAATTGACCGTCATTTCCATCCCGTTTGAGATATTTCGACGTTTAAGCGCTCTTTTCACTGCACTTTACGCGCCAAATGTAATGCACACACGTTTCAGCGTCAAAAA
>JACSOB010000262.1:0-28321 GCA_019677175.1 Bombus sylvicola | reverse complement strand
TGATTTCGTCGATTTTGACGAAAATTGACCGTCATTTCCATCCCGTTTGAGATATTTCGACGTTTAAGCGCTCTTTTCACTGCACTTTACGCGCCAAATGTAATGCACACACGTTTCAGCGTCGAAACAAGCCCAACGGCTCGCAAATCGCGATGATTTCGTCGATTTTGACGAAAATTGACCGTCATTTCCATCCCGTTTGAGATATTTCGACGTTTAAGCGCTCTTTTCACTGCACTTTACGCGCCAAATGTAATGCACACACGTTTCAGCGTCGAAACAAGCCCAACGGCTCGCAAATCGCGATGATTTCGTCGATTTTGACGAAAATTGACCGTCATTTCCATCCCGTTTGAGATATTTCGACGTTTAAGCGCTCTTTTTCACTGCACTTTACGCGCCAAATGTAATGCACACACGTTTCAGCGTCGAAACAAGCCCAACGGCTCGCAAATCGCGATGATTTCGTCGGTTTTGACGAAAATTGACCGTCATTTCCATCCCGTTTGAGATATTTCGACGTTTAAGCGCTCTTTTCACTGCACTTTACGCGCCAAATGTAATGCACACACGTTTCAGCGTCGAAACAAGCCCAACGGCTCGCAAATCGCGATGATTTCGTCGATTTTGACGAAATGTTACCGTCATTTCCATCCCGTTTGAGATATTTCGACGTTTAAGCGCTCTTTTCACTGCACTTTACGCGCCAAATGTAATGCACACCACGTTTCAGCGTCGAAACAAGCCCAACGGCTCGCAAATCGCGATGATTTCGTCGATTTTGACGAAAATTGACCGTCATTTCCATCCCGTTTGAGATATTTCGACGTTTAAGCGCTCTTTTCACTGCACTTTACGCGCCAAATGTAATGCACACACGTTTCAGCGTCGAAACAAGCCCAACGGCTCGCAAATCGCGATGATTTCGTCGATTTTGACGAAAATTGACCGTCATTTCCATCCCGTTTGAGATATTTCGACGTTTAAGCGCTCTTTTCACTGCACTTTACCGCGCCAAATGTAATGCACACACGTTTCAGCGTCGAAACAAGCCCAACGGCTCGCAAATCGCGATGATTTCGTCGATTTTGACGAAAAGTCGACCGTCATTTCCATCCCGTTTGAGATATTTCGACGTTTAAGCGCTCTTTTCACTGCACTTTACGCGCCAAATGTAATGCAAACACGTTTCAGCGTCGAAACAAGCCCAACGGCTCGCAAATCGCGATGATTTCGTCGATTTTGACGAAAATTGACCGTCATTTCCATCCCGTTTGAGATATTTCGACGTTTAAGCGCTCTTTTCACTGCACTTTACGCGCCAAATGTAATGCAAACACACGTTTCAGCGTCGAAACAAGCCCAACGGCTCGCAAATCGCGATGATTTCGTCGATTTTGACGAAAATTGACCGTCATTTCCATCCCGTTTGAGATATTTCGACGTTTAAGCGCTCTTTTCACTGCACTTTACGCGCCAAATGTAATGCACACACGTTTCAGCGTCGAAACAAGCCCAACGGCTCGCAAATCGCGATGATTTCGTCGATTTTGACGAAAATTGACCGTCATTTCCATCCCGTTTGAGATATTTCGACGTTTAAGCGCTCTTTTCACTGCACTTTACGCGCCAAATGTAATGCACACACGTTTCAGCGTCGAAACAAGCCCAACGGCTCGCAAATCGCGATGATTTCGTCGATTTTGACGAAAATTGACCGTCATTTCCATCCCGTTTGAGATATTTCGACGTTTAAGCGCTCTTTTCACTGCACTTTACGCGCCAAATGTAATGCACACATGTTTCAGCGTCGAAACAAGCCCAACGGCTCGCAAATCGCGATGATTTCGTCGATTTTGACGAAAATTGACCGTCATTTCCATCCCGTTTGAGATATTTCGACGTTTAAGCGCTCTTTTCACTGCACTTTACGCGCCAAATGTAATGCACACACGTTTCAGCGTCGAAACAAGCCCAACGGCTCGCAAATCGCGATGATTTCGTCGATTTTGACGAAAATTGACCGTCATTTCCATCCCGTTTGAGATATTTCGACGTTTAAGCGCTCTTTTCACTGCACTTTACGCGCCAAATGTAATGCAACACACGTTTCAGCGTCGAAACAAGCCCAACGGCTCGCAAATCGCGATGATTTCGTCGATTTTGACGAAAATTGACCGTCATTTCCATCCCGTTTGAGATATTTCGACGTTTAAGCGCTCTTTTCACTGCACTTTACGCGCCAAATGTAATGCACACACGTTTCAGCGTCGAAACAAGCCCAACGGCTCGCAAATCGCGATGATTTCGTCGATTTTGACGAAAATTGACCGTCATTTCCATCCCGTTTGAGATATTTCGACGTTTAAGCGCTCTTTTCACTGCACTTTACGCGCCAAATGTAATGCACACACGTTTCAGCGTCGAAACAAGCCCAACGGCTCGCAAATCGCGATGATTTCGTCGATTTTGACGAAAATTGACCGTCATTTCCATCCCGTTTGAGATATTTCGACGTTTAAGCGCTCTTTTCACTGCACTTTACGCGCCAAATGTAATGCACACACGTTTCAGCGTCGAAACAAGCCCAACGGCTCGCAAATCGCGATGATTTCGTCGATTTTGACGAAAATTGACCGTCATTTCCATCCCGTTTGAGATATTTCGACGTTTAAGCGCTCTTTTTCACTGCACTTTACGCGCCAAATGTAATGCACACACGTTTCAGCGTCGAAACAAGCCCAACGGCTCGCAAATCGCGATGATTTCGTCGATTTTGACGAAAATTGACCGTCATTTCCATCCCGTTTGAGATATTTCGACGTTTAAGCGCTCTTTTCACTGCACTTTACGCGCCAAATGTAATGCACACGACGTTTCAGCGTCGAAACAAGCCCAACGGCTCGCAAATCGCGATGATTTCGTCGATTTTGACGAAAATTGACCGTCATTTCCATCCCGTTTGAGATATTTCGACGTTTAAGCGCTCTTTTCACTGCACTTTACGCGCCAAATGTAATGCACACACGTTTCAGCGTCGAAACAAGCCCAACGGCTCGCAAATCGCGATGATTTCGTCGATTTTGACGAAAATTCGACCGTCATTTCCATCCCGTTTGAGATATTTCGACGTTTAAGCGCTCTTTTCACTGCACTTTACGCGCCAAATGTAATGCACACACGTTTCAGCGTCGAAACAAGCCCAACGGCTCGCAAATCGCGATGATTTCGTCGATTTTGACGAAAATTGACCGTCATTTCCATCCCGTTTGAGATATTTCGACGTTTAAGCGCTCTTTTCACTGCACTTTACGCGCCAAATGTAATGCACACACGTTTCAGCGTCGAAACAAGCCCAACGGCTCGCAAATCGCGATGATTTCGTCGATTTTGACGAAAATTGACCGTCATTTCCATCCCGTTTGAGATATTTCGACGTTTAAGCGCTCTTTTCACTGCACTTTACGCGCCAAATGTAATGCACACACGTTTCAGCGTCGAAACAAGCCCAACGGCTCGCAAATCGCGATGATTTCGTCGATTTTGACGAAAATTGACCGTCATTTCCATCCCGTTTGAGATATTTCGACGTTTAAGCGCTCTTTTCACTGCACTTTACGCGCCAAATGTAATGCACACACGTTTCAGCGTCGAAACAAGCCCAACGGCTCGCAAATCGCGATGATTTCGTCGATTTTGACGAAAATTGACCGTCATTTCCATCCCGTTTGAGATATTTCGACGTTTAAGCGCTCTTTTCACTGCACTTTACGCGCCAAATGTAATGCACACACGTTTCAGCGTCGAAACAAGCCCAACGGCTCGCAAATCGCGATGATTTCGTCGATTTTGACGAAAATTGACCGTCATTTCCATCCCGTTTGAGATATTTCGACGTTTAAGCGCTCTTTTCACTGCACTTTACGCGCCAAATGTAATGCACACACGTTTCAGCGTCGAAACAAGCCCAACGGCTCGCAAATCGCGATGATTTCGTCGATTTTGACGAAAATTGACCGTCATTTCCATCCCGTTTGAGATATTTCGACGTTTAAGCGCTCTTTTCACTGCACTTTACGCGCCAAATGTAATGCACACACGTTTCAGCGTCGAAACAAGGCCCAACGGCTCGCAAATCGCGATGATTTCGTCGATTTTGACGAAAATTGACCGTCATTTCCATCCCGTTTGAGATATTTCGACGTTTAAGCGCTCTTTTCACTGCACTTTACGCGCCAAATGTAATGCACACACGTTTCAGCGTCGAAACAAGCCCAACGGCTCGCAAATCGCGATGATTTCGTCGATTTTGACGAAAATTGACCGTCATTTCCATCCCGTTTGAGGATATTTCGACGTTTAAGCGCTCTTTTCACCGCACTTTACGCGCCAAATGTAATGCACACACGTTTCAGCGTCGAAACAAGCCCAACGGCTCGCAAATCGCGATGATTTCGTCGATTTTGACGAAAATTGACCGTCATTTCCATCCCGTTTGAGATATTTCGACGTTTAAGCGCTCTTTTCACTGCACTTTACGCGCCAAATGTAGCATGATTTGTGACAAAGTATTCAATGTTTTTTCACGTTTAAGCGCTCTTTTCACTCACTTTACGCGCCAAATGTAATGCAAACGTTTCAACGTCAAACCCAACGGCGCAAATCCGCGATGATTTCGTCGATTTTGACGAAAATTGACCGTCATTTCCATCCCGTTTGAGATATTTCGACGTTTAAGCGCTCTTTTTCCTGCACTTTACGCGCCAAATGTAATGCACAACGTTTCAGCGTCGAAACAAGCCCAACGGCTCGCAAATCGCGATGATTTCGTCGATTTTGACGAAAATTGGCCGTCATTTCCATCCCGTTTGAGATATTTCGACGTTTAAGCGCTCTTTTCACTGCACTTTACGCGCCAAATGTAATGCACACACGTTTCAGCGTCGGAACAAGCCCAACGGCTCGCAAATCGCGATGATTTCGTCGATTTTGACGAAAATTGACCGTCATTTCCATCCCGTTTGAGATATTTCGACGTTTAAGCGCTCTTTTCACTGCACTTTACGCGCCAATTGTAATGCACACACGTTTCAGCGTCGAAACAAGCCCAACGGCTCGCAAATCGCGATGATTTCGTCGATTTTGACGAAAATTGACCGTCATTTCCATCCCGTTTGAGATATTTCGACGTTTAAGCGCTCTTTTCACTGCACTTTACGCGCCAAATGTAATGCACACACGTTTCAGCGTCGAAACAAGCCCAACGGCTCGCAAATCGCGATGATTTCGTCGATTTTGACGAAAATTGACCGTCATTTCCATCCCGTTTGAGATATTTCGACGTTTAAGCGCTCTTTTCACTGCACTTTACGCGCCAAATGTAATGCACACACGTTTCAGCGTCGAAAACAAGCCCAACGGCTCGCAAATCGCGATGATTTCGTCGATTTTGACGAAAATTGACCGTCATTTCCATCCCGTTTGAGATATTTCGACGTTTAAGCGCTCTTTTCACTGCACTTTACGCGCCAAATGTAATGCACACACGTTTCAGCGTCGAAACAAGCCCAACGGCTCGCAAATCGCGATGATTTCGTCGATTTTGACGAAAATTGACCGTCATTTCCATCCCGTTTGAGATATTTCGACGTTTAAGCGCTCTTTTCACTGCACTTTACGCGCCAAATGTAATGCACACACGTTTCAGCGTCGAAACAAGCCCAACGGCTCGCAAATCCGCGATGATTTCGTCGATTTTGACGAAAATTGACCGTCATTTCCATCCCGTTTGAGATATTTCGACGTTTAAGCGCTCTTTTCACTGCACTTTACGCGCCAAATGTAATGCACACACGTTTCAGCGTCGAAACAAGCCCAACGGCTCGCAAATCGCGATGATTTCGTCGATTTTGACGAAAATTGACCGTCATTTCCATCCCGTTTGAGATATTTCGACGTTTAAGCGCTCTTTTCACTGCACTTTACGCGCCAAATGTAATGCACACACGTTTCAGCGTCGAAACAAGCCCAACGGCTCGCAAATCGCGATGATTTCGTCGATTTTGACGAAAATTGACCGTCATTTCCATCCCGTTTGAGATATTTCGACGTTTAAGCGCTCTTTTCACTGCACTTTACGCGCCAAATGTAATGCACACACGTTTCAGCGTCGAAACAAGCCCAACGGCTCGCAAATCGCGATGATTTCGTCGATTTTGACGAAAATTGACCGTCATTTCCATCCCGTTTGAGATATTTCGACGTTTAAGCGCTCTTTTCACTGCACTGCGCTGCACGCGCCAAATGTAATGCACACGGTTCAGCGTACGAAACAAGCCCACAAGGCTCGCAAATCGCGATGATTTCGTCGATTTTGACGAAAATTGCCCGTCATTTCCATCCCGTTTGAGATATTTCGACGTTTAAGCGCTCTTTTCACTGCACTTTACGCGCCAAATGTAATGCACACGTTTCAGCGTCGAAAGAACAGCCCAACGGCTCGCAAATCGCGATGATTTCGTCGATTTTGACGAAAATTGACCGTCATTTCCATCCCGTTTGAGATATTTCGACGTTTAAGCGCTCTTTTCACTGCATTTACCGCCAAATGTAAAACACACACGTTTCAGCGTCGAAACAAGCCCAACGGCTCGCGAACGGATGGGCGGATTTCGTCGATTTTGACGAAAATTGACCGTCATTTCCATCCCGTTTGAGATATTTCGACGTTTAAGCGCTCTTTTCACTGCACTTTACGCGCCAAATGTAATGCACACACCGTTTCAGCGTCGAAACAAGCCCAACGGCTCGCAAATCGCGATGATTTCGTCGATTTTGACGAAAATTGACCGTCATTTCCATCCCGTTTGAGATATTTCGACGTTTAAGCGCTCTTTTTCACTGCACTTTACGCGCCAAATGTAATGCACACACGTTTCAGCGTCGAAACAAGCCCAACGGCTCGCAAATCGCGATGATTTCGTCGATTTTGACGAAAATTGACCGTCATTTCCATCCCGTTTGAGATATTTCGACGTTTAAGCGCTCTTTTCACTGCACTTTACGCGCCAAATGTAATGCACACACGTTTCAGCGTCGAAACCAAGCCCAACGGCTCGCAAATCGCGATGATTTCGTCGATTTTGACGAAAATTGACCGTCATTTCCATCCCGTTTGAGATATTTCGACGTTTAAGCGCTCTTTTCACTGCACTTACTACGCGCCAAATGTAATGCACACACGTTTCAGCGTCGAAACAAGCCCAACGGCTCGCAAATCGCGATGATTTCGTCGATTTTGACGAAAATTGACCGTCATTTCCATCCCGTTTGAGATATTTCGACGTTTAAGCGCTCTTTTCACTGCACTTTACGCGCCAAATGTAAGCAAACACGTTTCAGCGTCGAAACAAGCCCAACGGCTCGCAAATCGCGATGATTTCGTCGATTTTGACGAAAATTGACCGTCATTTCCATCCCGTTTGAGATATTTCGACGTTTAAGCGCTCTTTTCACTGCACTTTACGCGCCAAATGTAATGCAAACACGTTTCAGCGTCGAAACAAGCCCAACGGCTCGCAAATCGCGATGATTTCGTCGATTTTGACGAAAAATTGACCGTCATTTCCATCCCGTTTGAGATATTTCGACGTTTAAGCGCTCTTTTCACTGCACTTTACGCGCCAAATGTAATGACACACACGTTTCAGCGTCGAAACAAGCCCAACGGCTCGCAAATCGCGATGATTTCGTCGATTTTGACGAAAATTGACCGTCATTTCCATCCCGTTTGAGATATTTCGACGTTTAAGCGCTCTTTTCACTGCACTTTACGCGCCAAATGTAATGCACACACGTTTCAGCGTCGAAACAAGCCCAACGGCTCGCAAATCGCGATGATTTCGTCGATTTTGACGAAAATTGACCGTCATTTCCATCCCGTTTGAGATATTTCGACGTTTAAGCGCTCTTTTCACTGCACTTTACGCGCCAAATGTAATGCACACACGTTGTTTCAGCGTCGAAACAAGCACAGCGCCTCGCAAATCGCGATGATTTCGTCGATTTTGACGAAAATTGACCGTCATTTCCATCCCGTTTGAGATATTTCGACGTTTAAGCGCTCTTTTCACTGCACTTTACGCGCCAAATGTATATGCACGCACACGTTTCAGCGTCGGAACAAGCCCACCCGCGGCTCGCAAATCGCGATGATTTCGTCGATTTTGACGAAAATTGACCGTCATTTCCATCCCGTTTGAGATATTTCGACGTTTAAGCGCTCTTTTCACTGCACTTTACGCGCCAAATGTAATGCACACACGTTTCAGCGTCGAAACAAGCCCAACGGCTCGCAAATCGCGATGATTTCGTCGATTTTGACGAAAATTGACCGTCATTTCCATCCCGTTTGAGATATTTCGACGTTTAAGCGCTCTTTTCACCGCACTTTACGCGCCAAATGTAATGCACACACGTTTCAGCGTCGAAACAAGCCCAACGGCTCGCAAATCGCGATGATTTCGTCGATTTTGACGAAAATTTGACCGTCATTTCCATCCCGTTTGAGATATTTCGACGTTTAAGCGCTCTTTTCACTGCACTTTACGCGCCAAATGTAATGCACACACGTTTCAGCGTCGAAACAAGCCACCGCTCCAATTTTTATTTTAAAAAAACCAACGGCTCGCAAATCGCGATGATTTCGTCGATTTTGACGAAAATTGACCGTCATTTCCATCCCGTTTGAGATATTTCGACGTTTAAGCGCTCTTTTCACTGCACTTTACGCGCCAAATGTAATGCACACACGTTTCAGCGTCGAAACAAGCCCAACGGCTCGCAAATCGCGATGATTTCGTCGATTTTGACGAAAATTGACCGTCATTTCCATCCCGTTTGAGATATTTCGACGTTTAAGCGCTCTTTTCACTGCACTTTACGCGCCAAATGTAATGCACACACGTTTCAGCGTCGAAACAAGCCCAACGGCTCGCAAATCGCGATGATTTCGTCGATTTTGACGAAAATTGACCGTCATTTCCATCCCGTTTGAGATATTTCGACGTTTAAGCGCTCTTTTCACTGCACTTTACGCGCCAAATGTAATGCACACACGTTTCAGCGTCGAAACAAGCCCAACGGCTCGCAAATCGCGATGATTTCGTCGATTTTGACGAAAATTGACCGTCATTTCCATCCCGTTTGAGATATTTCGACGTTTAAGCGCTCTTTTCACTGCACTTTACGCGCCAAATGTAATGCACACACGTTTCAGCGTCGAAACAAGCCCAACGGCTCGCAAATCGCGATGATTTCGTCGATTTTGACGAAAATTGACCGTCATTTCCATCCCGTTTGAGATATTTCGACGTTTAAGCGCTCTTTTCACTGCACTTTACGCGCCAAATGTAATGCACACACGTTTCAGCGTCGAAACAAGCCCAACGGCTCGCAAATCGCGATGATTTCGTCGATTTTGACGAAAATTGACCGTCATTTCCATCCCGTTTGAGATATTTCGACGTTTAAGCGCTCTTTTCACTGCACTTTACGCGCCAAATGTAATGCACACACGTTTCAGCGTCGAAACAAGCCCAACGGCTCGCAAATCGCGATGATTTCGTCGATTTTGACGAAAATTGACCGTCATTTCCATCCCGTTTGAGATATTTCGACGTTTAAGCGCTCTTTTCACTGCACTTTACGCGCCAAATGTAATGCACACACGTTTCAGCGTCGAAACAAGCCCAACGGCTCGCAAATCGCGATGATTTCGTCGATTTTGACGAAAATTGACCGTCATTTCCATCCCGTTTGAGATATTTCGACGTTTAAGCGCTCTTTTCACTGCACTTTACGCGCCAAATGTAATGCACACACGTTTCAGCGTCGAAACAAGCCCAACGGCTCGCAAATCGCGATGATTTCGTCGATTTTGACGAAAATTGACCGTCATTTCCATCCCGTTTGAGATATTTCGACGTTTAAGCGCTCTTTTCACTGCACTTTACGCGCCAAATGTAATGCACACACGTTTCAGCGTCGAAACAAGCCCATTTTACAATCCGCGCTCCGCACGCGCCGTAACAAGAACAAGAAACCATTCTATACAAAACACACGAATAAGGATTTGAACGCACAAGCGAACACGCGGCATCACAAACGAGGGCGATTAACAGATCCAACCAATAAATAAAATACATAATACAAACAATTCTGAATAAAACAGGAAATAAGAATAACTATAAAAGGGTAAAAATAATTGAAACGCCAGGAATATATATATATAAATATATTTCAATCAATCAATTTGGAGAGTTACATATAAGTATAAAACATATATGCTTAACATGTAATAACCTAGTGAATATTAGAGACAGTGCTTCCAATACTACGCAATAAATACAAAATTATCAGATTATAAAATATAAGTATACATGATGTCGAAAACTAATAGTTTAAACATACAATATCGTATTATTAGAGAAATGAAGGTTACGTTGTCAGAAATATATATATGTGTGCGAATTTTATCAAACCGATAATCTAAGATACATACTTAAAACTAGCCTGCATTCCGGTAAAAGATAAATAAATAATTGACATTTCATTTCGTATGAATACTACACCGCCAAGAGAAATATGCATATGAATACGTATATATATATATATATGCATGTGTGCGCGTATGTTTTATAGTATCGAATACTCTATAAAATAAACTACTCAAAACAATAAATAACGCAATCGAAGAATTACAAACGCACAACATAAAATATATATATATATGCGTATATTCACACGAACAATACTTTAAAAGCAATATTAATAAGTAAATGTTTAATTGCGGTAGAATAAGGAAAACGAGCGGCAGACAATTACTTCGATATTAAACAAAATTTAAAGACCCGTTACTATAACTTTGCTGATGACATTCACGAGCAACCATGTTAGATTTACACGCGTCACGGCAATAGGAATATTAAGGATTAACGGAAGTCAGGCGCGAGAAATAAATCATGAAAACATGTTGTTAACACTTTTCTTTAATAAAATATGTGCGCAACTACAAATGTATATATATATATATATATATATATAATCAATTAAAAAAGGGAAATACAGAATTAAAATACATATATTTAACGAACATAAAATAGATATCATATTCAAAATATATATATATATATATAATACATAAAAACAAAAGGCGTTTGAAAGAAAAATAATAATAAGGAACTTCCGAACGTCGATCACCGAAACCTAAGGGAAACATCAAAATCGCAAAAACAATCATAAGCGTACCCCCAGCGGACCACCACGCCGTGGGGGATGGCATTATAAATAAGTGAGCAACGTAGAGCAGAAAGATTACAGAGACTACTAGGACTACGATAGATATCATTTAGCGATTAACATTATTATTCTGGTGAACATTAGTACGCTCAATCATCACTTATTATTCCGGTGAATATTCTTATTACATTGCTCACTCATTAACATTATCGTTATTATACTCACCAATTATCGATCAACATTATCATCCTGGTGAATATTCTTATTACATTATTCTTTGTTCATTATTATTGCGATCCTCGTTATTACGGTTTATAATTATTTTGTTCACTTTTGTTAATTATTTCGTTACAACGTTCGTTATCGCGCTCATCTTTAGAAATTTTGTATAGTATTTCGCGCTTCGGAGTCTTTAGTTTTTGGTCAAGAAAGAGAGCCGCGACCAAGGAAAGAGAGAATTTATCTTGAACGCGCATTGTAATTGCGGTATTAATCCAGTCAGTAAATTGTTCTGTCCGTACCGAAATAGAAAAATAAAGTAAAAGTTGATAGTAAACTATATTCGAGTTCAAGTAATAAACCTAGTAAAACCTTCGACGACCAACGGAGCAGCTGAGGTAAATGGCGCCAGACAGCGCCTACTCCTCAAGGTAAGAAAATTAATTTTGAGAATTTCCTTCTTCTCTGATAATTTCGTTGCCCTCGAGAATCGAATTAGAACTTCGTATCATCGGTCTCGTTCTATTTTCGCGAACGGTTTCGAAGATAGAATCATTGTTCAAACTCTAAATAAAAAGGAATTGTCCGCTGTGTCGGCTTGTGCGAACAGTGTTTTCAGCTACTGAACCACCCACTGATCTTCGCATTCCTCCTCCCATTGTTGGCAAAATATTGCCCGTCTTTGGGCAAGGCTTGCGAAATCACACAAATCCCGCACAGAGAGGACTATTAAATACATCGTAACGGTCAATCGAAAATTAAAAGCAATACCGGCATTGCTAATAACCGATATTCTTGCCATCATTGCGTGCGATTATAAGAGAGAAATAGCAAAACAACTTCCCTTCGGAAATTTAACCAAAGGATCGTTCGCTGTGTTGGCTTGTGCAAACGGTGTTTTCGATTATCAAAACACCCGTCGATCTTCGCATTCCTTCTCCCACTGTTGGTAAAATACTACCCGTCTTTGGGCAAGGCTTGCGAAATCACACGAGTCCCACACAGAGAGGATCGTTAGAATCATCCTCGATTATTAAACTCGAAAGGCAAGGAAATCGTGGTAACGGAATCAATCGTAGTAAATGAATTGAGTTTCGGTTCTAACGGCAAACTATTACAGTGAAATTAAAAGAGAAGAAGAAGTCGAACGTAAAAATAAATTTATATAAAACAACGAAAATCTCACATTCCTATCAAATCCAGCAACGCTAAAGATATATATATATATATACATCCGGCTAATAAACATATATATAAAGGTAATAATCTAAGCAATTCTACATTCAAATAAAATCCGTTCAACGAGGACAAATAATTATTAATCCCAGCTTTAATCCTCTCCCGTGCCAGTATTCCTGCACATCGCAGGTTAGCCGAAAAGTGAAATTCGTTTACCAGTTGCATTAAGCATCAGTTAACGCTACCCATTAAACGGAAAATTAATAAAAATATAATATTTCGAAATAGTCCTTAGACTATTTCTGGTGGCAGCAACTACCGTATTAATTAGAAATTTAAACCAGTATCGCATACACAATAATATCAATTCAATTTATCTTCAGACTAAATTCAAACTCAACAACAAAAAAAAAATTTTCCGTAAACTCTAAATTTAAAAATTTGATCAATGTCAACAAACTAATACTGCACTTTACGCCAAATGTAATGCACACACGTTTCAGCGTCGAAAAAAAAAACCAACGGCTCGCAAATCGCGATGATTTCGTCGATTTTGACGAAAATTGACCGTCATTTCCATCCCGTTTGAGATATTTCGACGTTTAAGCGCTCTTTTCACTGCACTTTACGCGCCAAATGTAATGCACACACGTTTCAGCGTCGAAACAAGCCCCAACGGCTCGCAAATCGCGATGATTTCGTCGATTTTGACGAAAATTGACCGTCATTTCCATCCCGTTTGAGATATTTCGACGTTTAAGCGCTCTTTTCACTGCACTTTACGCGCCAAATGTAATGCACAAACGTTTCAGCGTCGAAACAAGCCCAACGGCTCGCAAATCGCGATGATTTCGTCGATTTTGACGAAAATTGACCGTCATTTCCATCCCGTTTGAGATATTTCGACGTTTAAGCGCTCTTTTCACTGCACTTTACGCGCCAAATGTAATGCACCACACGTTTCAGCGTCGAAACAAGCCCAACGGCGCTCGCAAATCGCGATGATTTCGTCGATTTTGACGAAAATTGACCGTCATTTCCATCCCGTTTGAGATATTTCGACGTTTAAGCGCTCTTTTCACTGCACTTTACGCGCCAAATGTAATGCACACACGTTTCAGCGTCGAAACAAGCCCAACGGCTCGCAAATCGCGATGATTTCGTCGATTTTGACGAAAATTGACCGTCATTTCCATCCCGTTTGAGATATTTCGACGTTTAAGCGCTCTTTTCACTGCACTTTACGCGCCAAATGTAATGCACACACGTTTCAGCGTCGAAACAAGCCCAACGGCTCGCAAATCGCGATGATTTTTCGTCGATTTTGACGAAAATTGACCGTCATTTCCATCCCGTTTGAGATATTTCGACGTTTAAGCGCTCTTTTCACTGCACTTTACGCGCCAAATGTAATGCACACACGTTTCAGCGTCGAAACAAGCCCAACGGCTCGCAAATCGCGATGATTTCGTCGATTTTGACGAAAATTGACCGTCATTTCCATCCCGTTTGAGATATTTCGACGTTTAAGCGCTCTTTTCACTGCACTTTACGCGCCAAATGTAATGCACACACGTTTCAGCGTCGAAACAAGCCCAACGGCTCGCAAATCGCGATGATTTCGTCGATTTTGACGAAAATTGACCGTCATTTCCATCCCGTTTGAGATATTTCGACGTTTAAGCGCTCTTTTCACTGCACTTTACGCGCCAAATGTAATGCACACACGTTTCAGCGTCGAAACAAGCCCAACGGCTCGCAAATCGCGATGATTTCGTCGATTTTGACGAAAATTGACCGTCATTTCCATCCCGTTTGAGATATTTCGACGTTTAAGCGCTCTTTTCACTGCACTTTACGCGCCAAATGTAATGCACACACGTTTCAGCGTCGAAACAAGCCCAACGGCTCGCAAATCGCGATGATTTCGTCGATTTTGACGAAAATTGACCGTCATTTCCATCCCGTTTGAGATATTTCGACGTTTAAGCGCTCTTTTTCACTGCACTTTACGCGCCAAATGTAATGCACACACGTTTCAGCGTCGAAACAAGCCCAACGGCTCGCAAATCGCGATGATTTCGTCGATTTTGACGAAAATTGACCGTCATTTCCATCCCGTTTGAGATATTTCGACGTTTAAGCGCTCTTTTCACTGCACTTTACGCGCCAAATGTAATGCACAACGTTTCAGCGTCGAAACAAGCCCAACGGCTCGCAAATCGCGATGATTTCGTCGATTTTGACGAAAATTGACCGTCATTTCCATCCCGTTTGAGATATTTCGACGTTTAAGCGCTCTTTTCACTGCACTTTACGCGCCAAATGTAATGCACCCACGTTTCAGCGTCGAAACAAGCCCAACGGCTCGCAAATCGCGATGATTTCGTCGATTTTGACGAAAATTGACCGTCATTTCCATCCCGTTTGAGATATTTCGACGTTTAAGCGCTCTTTTCACTGCACTTTACGCGCCAAATGTAATGCACACACGTTTCAGCGTCGAAACAAGCCCAACGGCTCGCAAATCGCGATGATTTCGTCGATTTTGACGAAAATTGACCGTCATTTCCATCCCGTTTGAGATATTTCGACGTTTAAGCGCTCTTTTCACTGACACTTTACGCGCCAAATGTAATGCACACACGTTTCAGCGTCGAAACAAGCCCAACGGCTCGCAAATCGCGATGATTTCGTCGATTTTGACGAAAATTGACCGTCATTTCCATCCCGTTTGAGATATTTCGACGTTTAAGCGCTCTTTTCACTGCACTTTACGCGCCAAATGTAATGCACACACGTTTCAGCGTCGAAACAAGCCCAACGGCTCGCAAATCGCGATGATTTCGTCGATTTTGACGAAAATTGACCGTCATTTCCATCCCGTTTGAGATATTTCGACGTTTAAGCGCTCTTTTCACTGCACTTTACGCGCCAAATGTAATGCACACACGTTTCAGCGTCGAAACAAGCCCAACGGCTCGCAAATCGCGATGATTTCGTCGATTTTGACGAAAATTGACCGTCATTTCCATCCCGTTTGAGATATTTCGACGTTTAAGCGCTCTTTTCACTGCACTTTACGCGCCAAATGTAATGCACACACGTTTCAGCGTCGAAACAAGCCCAACGGCTCGCAAATCGCGATGATTTCGTCGATTTTGACGAAAATTGACCGTCATTTCCATCCCGTTTGAGATATTTCGACGTTTAAGCGCTCTTTTCACTGCACTTTACGCGCCAAATGTAATGCAAACACGTTTCAGCGTCGAAACAAGCCCAACGGCTCGCAAATCGCGATGATTTCGTCGATTTTGACGAAAATTGGACCGTCATTTCCATCCCGTTTGAGATATTTCGACGTTTAAGCGCTCTTTTCACTGCACTTTACGCGCCAAATGTAATGCACACACGTTTCAGCGTCGAAACAAGCCCAACGGCTCGCAAATCGCGATGATTTCGTCGATTTTGACGAAAATTGACCGTCATTTCCATCCCGTTTGAGATATTTCGACGTTTAAGCGCTCTTTTCACTGCACTTTACGCGCCAAATGTGTAAATGCACACACGTTTCAGCGTCGAAACAAGCCCAACGGCTCGCAAATCGCGATGATTTCGTCGATTTTGACGAAAATTGACCGTCATTTCCATCCCGTTTGAGATATTTCGACGTTTAAGCGCTCTTTTCACTGCACTTTACGCGCCAAATGTAATGCACACACGTTTCAGCGTCGAAACAAGCCCAACGGCTCGCAAATCGCGATGATTTCGTCGATTTTGACGAAAATTGACCGTCATTTCCATCCCGTTTGAGATATTTCGACGTTTAAGCGCTCTTTTCACTGCACTTTACGCGCCAAATGTAATGCACACACGTTTCAGCGTCGAAACAAGCCCAACGGCTCGCAAATCGCGATGATTTCGTCGATTTTGACGAAAATTGACCGTCATTTCCATCCCGTTTGAGATATTTCGACGTTTAAGCGCTCTTTTCACTGCACTTTACGCGCCAAATGTAATGCACACACGTTTCAGCGTCGAAACAAGCCCAACGGCTCGCAAATCGCGATGATTTCGTCGATTTTGACGAAAATTGACCGTCATTTCCATCCCGTTTGAGATATTTCGACGTTTAAGCGCTCTTTTCACTGCACTTTACGCGCCAAATGTACGCACACACGTTTCAGCGTCGAAACAAGCCCAACGGCTCGCAAATCGCGATGATTTCGTCGATTTTGACGAAAATTGACCGTCATTTCCATCCCGTTTGAGATATTTCGACGTTTAAGCGCTCTTTTCACTGCACTTTACGCGCCAAATGTAATGCACACACGTTTCAGCGTCGAAACAAGCCCAACGGCTCGCAAATCGCGATGATTTCGTCGATTTTGACGAAAATTGACCGTCATTTCCATCCCGTTTGAGATATTTCGACGTTTAAGCGCTCTTTTCACTGCACTTTACGCGCCAAATGTAATGCACACACGTTTCAGCGTCGAAACAAGCCCAACGGCTCGCAAATCGCGATGATTTCGTCGGTTTTGACGAAATTCGTCGCGATTTGCGAGCCTTCGTTGGGCTTGTTTCGACGCTGGAAGCGTATGGTACGTGTGTGCATTACGTTGGCGCAAAAGTAAAGTGCAGTGAAAAGAGAACCTTAAACGTCGGAATATCTCAAACGGGATGGAAATGACGGTCAATTTTCGTCAAAACGACGAAATCATCGCGATTTGCGAGCCGTTGGGACTTTGTTACGACGCTGAAACGTGTGTGTTACATATTTCGTGCGTAAAGTTGTGGGGAAAAGAGAAACGTCAAATATTCAAACGAGTAGAAATGACGTAAGTTGTTTAACGTTAAACGTCGAAATATCTCAAACGGATAGTGACGGTTTAAATCACATCGGATCATCGGTTGCCGAGCCGTGGGCTTGTTTCGACGCTGAAGCGTGTGTGCATTACATTTGGCGCGTAAAGTGCAGTGAAAAGAAAGCCCTTAAACGTTGAAATATCTCAAACAATGGAAATGACGGTCAATTTTTCGTCAAAATCGACGAAATCATCGCGATTTGCGAGCCGTTGGGCTTGTTTCGACGCTGAAAACGTGTGTGCATTACATTTGGCGCGTAAAGTGCAGTGAAAAAGGCGCTTAAACGTCGAAATATCTCAAACGGGATGGAAATGACGGTCAATTTTTCGTCAAAATCGACGAAATCATCGCGATTTGCGAGCCGTTGGGCTTGTTTCGACGCTGAAACGTGTGTGCATTACATTTGGCGCGTAAAGTGCGGTGAAAAGAGCGCTTAAACGTCGAAATATCTCAAACGGGATGGAAATGACTTTTGGAAAACGGGGAAAAGCGAATTGCGAGCCGTTGGAGCTTGTTTCGACGCTGAAACGTGTGTGCGTACATTTGGCGCGTAAAGTGCAGTGAAAAGAGCGCTTAAACGTCGAAATATCTCAAACGGGATGGAAATGACGGTCAATTTTCGTCAAAATCGACGAAATCATCGCGATTTGCGAGCCGTTGGGCTTGTTTCGACGCTGAAACGTGTGTGCGTTACATTTGGCGCGTAAAGTGCAGTGAAAAGAGCGCTTAAACGTCGAAATATCTCAAACGGGATGGAAATGACGGTCAATTTTCGTCAAAATCGACGAAATCATCGCGATTTGCGAGCCGTTGGGCTTGTTTCGACGCTGAAACGTGTGTGCATTACATTTGGCGCGTAAAGTGCAGTGAAAAGAGCGCTTAAACGTCGAAATATCTCAAACGGGATGGAAATGACGGTCAATTTTCGTCAAAATCGACGAAATCATCGCGATTTGCGAGCCGTTGGGCTTGTTTCGACGCTGAAACGTGTGTGCATTACATTTGGCGCGTAAAGTGCGGTGAAAAGAGCGCTTAAACGTCGAAATATCTCAAACGGGATGGAAATGACGGTCAATTTTCGTCAAAATCGACGAAATCATCGCGATTGCGAGCCGTTGGGCTTGTTTCGACGCTGAAACGTGTGTGCATTACATTTGGCGCGTAAAGTGCGGTGAAAAGAGCGCTTAAACGTCGAAATATCTCAAACGGGATGGAAATGACGGTCAATTTTCGTCAAAATCGACGAAATCATCGCGATTTGCGAGCCGTTGGGCTTGTTTCGACGCTGAAACGTGTGTGCATTACATTTGGCGCGTAAAGTGCGGTGAAAAGAGCGCGCTTAAACGTCGAAATATCTCAAACGGGATGGAAATGACGGTCAATTTTCGTCAAAATCGACGAAATCATCGCGATTTGCGAGCCGTTGGGCTTGTTTCGACGCTGAAACGTGTGTGCATTACATTTGGCGCGTAAAGTGCGCAGTGAAAAGAGCGCTTAAACGTCGAAATATCTCAAACGGGATGGAAATGACGGTCAATTTTCGTCAAAATCGACGAAATCATCGCGATTTGCGAGCCGTTGGGCTTGTTTCGACGCTGAAACGTTATTATTGTGAGTACATTTGGCGCGTAAAGTGCAGTGAAAAGAGCGCTTAAACGTCGAAATATCTCAAACGGGATGGAAATGACGGTCAATTTTTCGTCAAAATCGACGAAATCATCGCGATTTGCGAGCCGTTGGGCTTGTTTCGACGCTGAAACGTGTGTGCGTACATTTGGCGCGTAAAGTGCAGTGAAAAGAGCGCTTAAACGTCGAAATATCTCAAACGGGATGGAAATGACGGTCAATTTTTCGTCAAAATCGACGAAAATCATCGCGATTTGCGAGCCGTTGGGCTTGTTTCGACGCTGAAACGTGTGTGCATTACATTTGGCGCGTAAAGTGCAGTGAAAAGAGCGCTTAAACGTCGAAATATCTCAAACGGGATGGAAATGACGGTCAATTTTCGTCAAAATCGACGAAATCATCGCGATTTGCGAGCCGTTGGGCTTGTTTCGACGCTGAAACGTGTGTGCATTACATTTGGCGCGTAAAGTGCAGTGAAAAGAGCGCTTAAACGTCGAAATATCTCAAACGGGATGGAAATGACGGTCAATTTTCGTCAAAATCGACGAAATCATCGCGATTTGCGAGCCGTTGGGCTTGTTTCGACGCTGAAACGTGTGTGCATTACATTTGGCGCGTAAAGTGCAGTGAAAAGAGCGCTTAAACGTCGAAATATCTCAAACGGGATGGAAATGACGGTCAATTTTCGTCAAAATCGACGAAATCATCGCGATTTGCGAGCCGTTGGGCTTGTTTCGACGCTGAAACGTGTGTGCATTACATTTGGCGCGTAAAGTGCAGTGAAAAGAGCGCTTAAACGTCGAAATATCTCAAACGGGATGGAAATGACGGTCAATTTTCGTCAAAATCGACGAAATCATCGCGATTTGCGAGCCGTTGGGCTTGTTTCGACGCTGAAACGTGTGTGCATTACATTTGGCGCGTAAAGTGCAGTGAAAAGAGCGCTTAAACGTCGAAATATCTCAAACGGGATGGAAATGACGGTCAATTTTCGTCAAAATCGACGAAATCATCGCGATTTGCGAGCCGTTGGGCTTGTTTCGACGCTGAAACGTGTGTGCATTACATTTGGCGCGTAAAGTGCAGTGAAAAGAGCGCTTAAACGTCGAAATATCTCAAACGGGATGGAAATGACGGTCAATTTTCGTCAAAATCGACGAAATCATCGCGATTTGCGAGCCGTTGGGCTTGTTTCGACGCTGAAACGTGTGTGCATTACATTTGGCGCGTAAAGTGCAGTGAAAAGAGCGCTTAAACGTCGAAATATCTCAAACGGGATGGAAATGACGGTCAATTTTCGTCAAAATCGACGAAATCATCGCGATTTGCGAGCCGTTGGGCTTGTTTCGACGCTGAAACGTGTGTGCATTACATTTGGCGCGTAAAGTGCAGTGAAAAGAGCGCTTAAACGTCGAAATATCTCAAACGGGATGGAAATGACGGTCAATTTTCGTCAAAATCGACGAAATCATCGCGATTTGCGAGCCGTTGGGCTTGTTTCGACGCTGAAACGTGTGTGCATTACATTTGGCGCGTAAAGTGCAGTGAAAAGAGCGCTTAAACGTCGAAATATCTCAAACGGGATGGAAATGACGGTCAATTTTCGTCAAAATCGACGAAATCATCGCGATTTGCGAGCCGTTGGGCTTGTTTCGACGCTGAAACGTGTGTGCATTACATTTGGCGCGTAAAGTGCAGTGAAAAGAGCGCTTAAACGTCGAAATATCTCAAACGGGATGGAAATGACGGTCAATTTTCGTCAAAATCGACGAAATCATCGCGATTTGCGAGCCGTTGGGCTTGTTTCGACGCTGAAACGTGTGTGCATTACATTTGGCGCGTAAAGTGCAGTGAAAAGAGCGCTTAAACGTCGAAATATCTCAAACGGGATGGAAATGACGGTCAATTTTCGTCAAAATCGACGAAATCATCGCGATTTGCGAGCCGTTGGGCTTGTTTCGACGCTGAAACGTGTGTGCATTACATTTGGCGCGTAAAGTGCAGTGAAAAGAGCGCTTAAACGTCGAAATATCTCAAACGGGATGGAAATGACGGTCAATTTTCGTCAAAATCGACGAAATCATCGCGATTTGCGAGCCGTTGGGCTTGTTTCGACGCTGAAACGTGTGTGCATTACATTTGGCGCGTAAAGTGCAGTGAAAAGAGCGCTTAAACGTCGAAATATCTCAAACGGGATGGAAATGACGGTCAATTTTCGTCAAAATCGACGAAATCATCGCGATTTGCGAGCCGTTGGGCTTGTTTCGACGCTGAAACGTGTGTGCATTACATTTGGCGCGTAAAGTGCAGTGAAAAGAGCGCTTAAACGTCGAAATATCTCAAACGGGATGGAAATGACGGTCAATTTTCGTCAAAATCGACGAAATCATCGCGATTTGCGAGCCGTTGGGCTTGTTTCGACGCTGAAACGTGTGTGCATTACATTTGGCGCGTAAAGTGCAGTGAAAAGAGCGCTTAAACGTCGAAATATCTCAAACGGGATGGAAATGACGGTCAATTTTTCGTCAAAATCGACGAAATCATCGCGATTTGCGAGCCGTTGGGCTTGTTTCGACGCTGAAACGTGTGTGCATTACATTTGGCGCGTAAAGTGCAGTGAAAAGAGCGCTTAAACGTCGAAATATCTCAAACGGGATGGAAATGACGGTCAATTTTCGTCAAAATCGACGAAATCATCGCGATTTGCGAGCCGTTGGGCTTGTTTCGACGCTGAAACGTGTGTGCATTACATTTGGCGCGTAAAGTGCAGTGAAAAGAGCGCTTAAACGTCGAAATATCTCAAACGGGATGGAAATGACGGTCAATTTTCGTCAAAATCGACGAAATCATCGCGATTTGCGAGCCGTTGGGCTTGTTTCGACGCTGAAACGTGTGTGCATTACATTTGGCGCGTAAAGTGCAGTGAAAAGAGCGCTTAAACGTCGAAATATCTCAAACGGGATGGAAATGACGGTCAATTTTCGTCAAAATCGACGAAATCATCGCGATTTGCGAGCCGTTGGGCTTGTTTCGACGCTGAAACGTGTGTGCATTACATTTGGCGCGTAAAGTGCAGTGAAAAGAGCGCTTAAACGTCGAAATATCTCAAACGGGATGGAAATGACGGTCAATTTTCGTCAAAATCGACGAAATCATCGCGATTTGCGAGCCGTTGGGCTTGTTTCGACGCTGAAACGTGTGTGCATTACATTTGGCGCGTAAAGTGCAGTGAAAAGAGCGCTTAAACGTCGAAATATCTCAAACGGGATGGAAATGACGGTCAATTTTCGTCAAAATCGACGAAATCATCGCGATTTGCGAGCCGTTGGGCTTGTTTCGACGCTGAAACGTGTGTGCATTACATTTGGCGCGTAAAGTGCAGTGAAAAGAGCGCTTAAACGTCGAAATATCTCAAACGGGATGGAAATGACGGTCAATTTTCGTCAAAATCGACGAAATCATCGCGATTTGCGAGCCGTTGGGCTTGTTTCGACGCTGAAACGTGTGTGCATTACATTTGGCGCGTAAAGTGCAGTGAAAAGAGCGCTTAAACGTCGAAATATCTCAAACGGGATGGAAATGACGGTCAATTTTCGTCAAAATCGACGAAATCATCGCGATTTGCGAGCCGTTGGGCTTGTTTCGACGCTGAAACGTGTGTGCATTACATTTGGCGCGTAAAGTGCAGTGAAAAGAGCGCTTAAACGTCGAAATATCTCAAACGGGATGGAAATGACGGTCAATTTTCGTCAAAATCGACGAAATCATCGCGATTTGCGAGCCGTTGGGCTTGTTTCGACGCTGAAACGTGTGTGCATTACATTTGGCGCGTAAAGTGCAGTGAAAAGAGCGCTTAAACGTCGAAATATCTCAAACGGGATGGAAATGACGGTCAATTTTCGTCAAAATCGACGAAATCATCGCGATTTGCGAGCCGTTGGGCTTGTTTCGACGCTGAAACGTGTGTGTGCATTACATTTGGCGCGTAAAGTGCAGTGAAAAGAGCGCTTAAACGTCGAAATATCTCAAACGGGATGGAAATGACGGTCAATTTTCGTCAAAATCGACGAAATCATCGCGATTTGCGAGCCGTTGGGCTTGTTTCGACGCTGAAACGTGTGTGCATTACATTTGGCGCGTAAAGTGCAGTGAAAAGAGCGCTTAAACGTCGAAATATCTCAAACGGGATGGAAATGACGGTCAATTTTCGTCAAAATCGACGAAATCATCGCGATTTGCGAGCCGTTGGGCTTGTTTCGACGCTGAAACGTGTGTGCATTACATTTGGCGCGTAAAGTGCAGTGAAAAGAGCGCTTAAACGTCGAAATATCTCAAACGGGATGGAAATGACGGTCAATTTTCGTCAAAATCGACGAAATCATCGCGATTTGCGAGCCGTTGGGCTTGTTTCGACGCTGAGAAACGTGTGTGCATTACATTTGGCGCGTAAAGTGCAGTGAAAAGAGCGCTTAAACGTCGAAATATCTCAAACGGGATGGAAATGACGGTCAATTTTCGTCAAAATCGACGAAATCATCGCGATTTGCGAGCCGTTGGGCTTGTTTCGACGCTGAAACGTGTGTGCATTACATTTGGCGCGTAAAGTGCAGTGAAAAGAGCGCTTAAACGTCGAAATATCTCAAACGGGATGGAAATGACGGTCAATTTTCGTCAAAATCGACGAAATCATCGCGATTTGCGAGCCGTTGGGCTTGTTTCGACGCTGAAACGTGTGTGCATTACATTTGGCGCGTAAAGTGCAGTGAAAAGAGCGCTTAAACGTCGAAATATCTCAAACGGGATGGAAATGACGGTCAATTTTCGTCAAAATCGACGAAATCATCGCGATTTGCGAGCCGTTGGGCTTGTTTCGACGCTGAAACGTGTGTGCATTACATTTGGCGCGTAAAGTGCAGTGAAAAGAGCGCTTAAACGTCGAAATATCTCAAACGGGATGGAAATGACGGTCAATTTTCGTCAAAATCGACGAAATCATCGCGATTTGCGAGCCGTTGGGCTTGTTTCGACGCTGAAACGTGTGTGCATTACATTTGGCGCGTAAAGTGCAGTGAAAAGAGCGCTTAAACGTCGAAATATCTCAAACGGGATGGAAATGACGGTCAATTTTCGTCAAAATCGACGAAATCATCGCGATTTGCGAGCCGTTGGGCTTGTTTCGACGCTGAAACGTGTGTGCATTACATTTGGCGCGTAAAGTGCAGTGAAAAGAGCGCTTAAACGTCGAAATATCTCAAACGGGATGGAAATGACGGTCAATTTTCGTCAAAATCGACGAAATCATCGCGATTTGCGAGCCGTTGGGCTTGTTTCGACGCTGAAACGTGTGTGTGCATTACATTTGGCGCGTAAAGTGCAGTGAAAAGAGCGCTTAAACGTCGAAATATCTCAAACGGGATGGAAATGACGGTCAATTTTCGTCAAAATCGACGAAATCATCGCGATTTGCGAGCCGTTGGGCTTGTTTCGACGCTGAAACGTGTGTGCATTACATTTGGCGCGTAAAGTGCAGTGAAAAGAGCGCTTAAACGTCGAAATATCTCAAACGGGATGGAAATGACGGTCAATTTTCGTCAAAATCGACGAAATCATCGCGATTTGCGAGCCGTTGGGCTTGTTTCGACGCTGAAACGTGTGTGCATTACATTTGGCGCGTAAAGTGCAGTGAAAAGAGCGCTTAAACGTCGAAATATCTCAAACGGGATGGAAATGACGGTCAATTTTCGTCAAAATCGACGAAATCATCGCGATTTGCGAGCCGTTGGGCTTGTTTCGACGCTGAAACGTGTGTGCATTACATTTGGCGCGTAAAGTGCAGTGAAAAGAGCGCTTAAACGTCGAAATATCTCAAACGGGATGGAAATGACGGTCAATTTTCGTCAAAATCGACGAAATCATCGCGATTTGCGAGCCGTTGGGCTTGTTTCGACGCTGAAACGTGTGCGTATTACATTTGGCGCGTAAAGTGCAGTGAAAAGAGCGCTTAAACGTCGAAATATCTCAAACGGGATGGAAATGACGGTCAAATTTTCGTCAAAATCGACGAAATCATCGCGATTTGCGAGCCGTTGGGCTTGTTTCGACGCTGAAACGTGTGTGCATTACATTTGGCGCGTAAAGTTCAGTGAAAAGAAGAGCGCTTAAACGTCGAAATATCTCAAACGGGATGGAAATGACGGTCAATTTTCGTCAAAATCGACGAAATCATCGCGATTTGCGAGCCGTTGGGCTTGTTTCGACGCTGAAACGTGTGTGCGTTACATTTGGCGCGTAAAGTGCAGTGAAAAGAGCGCTTAAACGTCGAAATATCTCAAACGGGATGGAAATGACGGTCAATTTTCGTCAAAATCGACGAAATCATCGCGATTTGCGAGCCGTTGGGCTTGTTTCGACGCTGAAACGTGTGTCATTACATTTGGCGCGTAAAGTGCAGTGAAAAGAGCGCTTAAACGTCGAAATATCTCAAACGGGATGGAAATGACGGTCAATTTTCGTCAAAATCGACGAAATCATCGCGATTTGCGAGCCGTTGGGCTTGTTTCGACGCTGAAACGTGTGTGCATTACATTTGGCGCGTAAAGTGCAGTGAAAAGAGGCGCTTAAACGTCGAAATATCTCAAACGGGATGGAAATGACGGTCAATTTTCGTCAAAATCGACGAAATCATCGCGATTTGCGAGCCGTTGGGCTTGTTTCGACGCTGAAACGTGTGTGCATTACATTTGGCGCGTAAAGTGCAGTGAAAAGAGCGCTTAAACGTCGAAATATCTCAAACGGGATGGAAATGACGGTCAATTTTCGTCAAAATCGACGAAATCATCGCGATTTGCGAGCCGTTGGGCTTGTTTCGACGCTGAAACGTGTGTGCATTACATTTGGCGCGTAAAGTGCAGTGAAAAGAGCGCTTAAACGTCGAAATATCTCAAACGGGATGGAAATGACGGTCAATTTTCGTCAAAATCGACGAAATCATCGCGATTTGCGAGCCGTTGGGCTTGTTTCGACGCTGAAACGTGTGTGCATTACATTTGGCGCGTAAAGTGCAGTGAAAAGAGCGCTTAAACGTCGAAATATCTCAAACGGGATGGAAATGACGGTCAATTTTCGTCAAAATCGACGAAATCATCGCGATTTGCGAGCCGTTGGGCTTGTTTCGACGCTGAAACGTGTGTGCATTACATTTGGCGCGTAAAGTGCAGTGAAAAGAGCGCTTAAACGTCGAAATATCTCAAACGGGATGGAAATGACGGTCAATTTTCGTCAAAATCGACGAAATCATCGCGATTTGCGAGCCGTTGGGCTTGTTTCGACGCTGAAACGTGTGCGCATTACATTTGGCGCGTAAAGTGCAGTGAAAAGAGCGCTTAAACGTCGAAATATCTCAAACGGGATGGAAATGACGGTCAATTTTCGTCAAAATCGACGAAATCATCGCGATTTGCGAGCCGTTGGGCTTGTTTCGACGCTGAAACGTGTGTGCATTACATTTGGCGCGTAAAGTGCAGTGAAAAGAGCGCTTAAACGTCGAAATATCTCAAACGGGATGGAAATGACGGTCAATTTTCGTCAAAATCGACGAAATCATCGCGATTTGCGAGCCGTTGGGCTTGTTTCGACGCTGAAACGTGTGTGCATTACATTTGGCGCGTAAAGTGCAGTGAAAAGAGCGCTTAAACGTCGAAATATCTCAAACGGGATGGAAATGACGGTCAATTTTCGTCAAAATCGACGAAATCATCGCGATTTGCGAGCCGTTGGGCTTGTTTCGACGCTGAAACGTGTGTGCATTACATTTGGCGCGTAAAGTGCAGTGAAAAGAGCGCTTAAACGTCGAAATATCTCAAACGGGATGGAAATGACGGTCAATTTTCGTCAAAATCGACGAAATCATCGCGATTTGCGAGCCGTTGGGCTTGTTTCGACGCTGAAACGTGTGTGCATTACATTTGGCGCGTAAAGTGCAGTGAAAAGAGCGCTTAAACGTCGAAATATCTCAAACGGGATGGAAATGACGGTCAATTTTCGTCAAAATCGACGAAATCATCGCGATTTGCGAGCCGTTGGGCTTGTTTCGACGCTGAAACGTGTGTGCATTACATTTGGCGCGTAAAGTGCAGTGAAAAGAGCGCTTAAACGTCGAAATATCTCAAACGGGATGGAAATGACGGTCAATTTTCGTCAAAATCGACGAAATCATCGCGATTTGCGAGCCGTTGGGCTTGTTTCGACGCTGAAACGTGTGTGCATTACATTTGGCGCGTAAAGTGCAGTGAAAAGAGCGCTTAAACGTCGAAATATCTCAAACGGGATGGAAATGACGGTCAATTTTCGTCAAAATCGACGAAATCATCGCGATTTGCGAGCCGTTGGGCTTGTTTCGACGCTGAAACGTGTGCATTACATTTGGCGCGTAAAGTGCAGTGAAAAGAGCGCTTAAACGTCGAAATATCTCAAACGGGATGGAAATGACGGTCAATTTTCGTCAAAATCGACGAAATCATCGCGATTTGCGAGCCGTTGGGCTTGTTTCGACGCTGAAACGTGTGTGCATTACATTTGGCGCGTAAAGTGCAGTGAAAAGAGCGCTTAAACGTCGAAATATCTCAAACGGGATGGAAATGACGGTCAATTTTCGTCAAAATCGACGAAATCATCGCGATTTGCGAGCCGTTGGGCTTGTTTCGACGCTGAAACGTGTGTCATTACATTTGGCGCGTAAAGTGCAGTGAAAAGAGCGCTTAAACGTCGAAATATCTCAAACGGGATGGAAATGACGGTCAATTTTCGTCAAAATCGACGAAATCATCGCGATTTGCGAGCCGTTGGGCTTGTTTCGACGCTGAAACGTGTGTGCATTACATTTGGCGCGTAAAGTGCAGTGAAAAGAGCGCTTAAACGTCGAAATATCTCAAACGGGATGGAAATGACGGTCAATTTTCGTCAAAATCGACGAAATCATCGCGATTTGCGAGCCGTTGGGCTTGTTTCGACGCTGAAACGTGTGTGCGTTACATTTGGCGCGTAAAGTGCAGTGAAAAGAGCGCTTAAACGTCGAAATATCTCAAACGGGATGGAAATGACGGTCAATTTTCGTCAAAATCGACGAAATCAT
>JACSOB010000261.1:0-28605 GCA_019677175.1 Bombus sylvicola | reverse complement strand
CGCGTAAAGTGCCAGTGAAAGAGCGCTTAAACGTCGAAATATCTCAAACGGGATGGAAATGACGGTCAATTTTCGTCAAAATCGACGCAAATCATCGCGATTTGCGAGCCGTTGGGCTTGTTTCGACGCTGAAACGTATTGTGCATTACATTTGGCGCGTAAAGTTGCAGTAAAAGAGCGCTTAAACGTCAGAAATATCTCAAACGGGATGGAAATGACGGTCAATTTTCGTAAATGTGTCAAAATCGACGAAATCATCGCGATTTGCGAGCCGTTGGGCTTGTTTCGACGCTGAAAAGTGTGTGCATTACATTTGGCGCGTAAAGTGCAGTGAAAAGAGCGCTTAAACGTCGAAATATCTCAAACGGGATGGAAATGACGGTCAATTTTCGTCAAAATCGACGAAATCATCGCGATTTGCGAGCCGTTGGGCTTGTTTCGACGCTGAAACGTGTGTGCATTACATTTGGCGCGTAAAGTGCAGTGAAAAGAGCGCTTAAACGTCGAAATATCTCAAACGGGATGGAAATGACGGTCAATTTTCGTCAAAATCGACGAAATCATCGCGATTTGCGAGCCGTTGGGCTTGTTTCGACGCTGAAACGTGTGTGCATTACATTTGGCGCGTAAAGTGCAGTGAAAAGAGCGCTTAAACGTCGAAATATCTCAAACGGGATGGAAATGACGGTCAATTTTCGTCAAAATCGACGAAATCATCGCGATTTGCGAGCCGTTGGGCTTGTTTCGACGCTGAAACGTGTGTGCATTACATTTGGCGCGTAAAGTGCAGTGAAAAGAGCGCTTAAACGTCGAAATATCTCAAACGGGATGGAAATGACGGTCAATTTTCGTCAAAATCGACGAAATCATCGCGATTTGCGAGCCGTTGGGCTTGTTTCGACGCTGAAACGTGTGTGCATTACATTTGGCGCGTAAAGTGCAGTGAAAAGAGCGCTTAAACGTCGAAATATCTCAAACGGGATGGAAATGACGGTCAATTTTTCGTCAAAATCGACGAAATCATCGCGATTTGCGAGCCGTTGAAGGCTTGTTTCGACGCTGAAACGTGTGTTGCATTACATTTGGCGCGTAAAGTGCAGTGAAAAGAGCGCTTAAACGTCGGAAATATCTCAAACGGGATGGAAATGACGGTCAATTTTCGTCAAAATCGACGAAATCATCGCGATTTGCGAGCCGTTGGGCTTGTTTCGACGCTGAAACGTGTGTGCGTTACATTTGGCGCGTAAAGTGCAGTGAAAAGAGCGCTTAAACGTCGGAAATATCTCAAACGGGATGGAAATGACGGTCAATTTTCGTCAAAATCGACGAAAATCATCGCGATTTGCGAGCCGTTGAGGCTTGTTTCGACGCTGAAACGTGTTTGCATTACATTTGGCGCGTAAAGTGCAGTGAAAAGAGCGCTTAAACGTCGAAATATCTCAAACGGGATGGAAATGACGGTCAATTTTCGTCAAAATCGACGAAATCATCGCGATTTGCGAGCCGTTGGAGCTTGTTTCGACGCTGAAACGTGTGTGCATTACATTTGGCGCGTAAAGTGCGAGGTGAAAAGAGCGCTTAAACGTCGAAATATCTCAAACGGGATGGAAATGACGGTCAATTTTCGTCAAAATCGACGAAATCATCGCGATTTGCGGGCCGTTGGGCTTGTTTCGACGCTGAAACGTGTGTGCATTACATTTGGCGCGTAAAGTGCAGTGAAAAGAGCGCTTAAACGTCAGAAATATCTCAAACGGGATGGAAATGACGGTCAATTTTCGTCAAAATCGACGAAATCATCGCGATTTGCGAGCCGTTGGAAGCTTGTTTCGACGCTGAAACGTGTGTGTGCATTACATTTGGCGCGTAAAGTGCAGTGAAAGAAGGCGCTTAAACGTCGGAAATATCTCAAACGGGATGGAAATGACGGTCAATTTTCGTCAAAATCGACGAAATCATCGCGATTTGCGAGCCGTTGGGCTTGTTTCGACGCTGAAACGTGTGTGCATTACATTTGGCGCGTAAAGTGCAGTGAAAAGAGCGCTTAAACGTCGAAATATCTCAAACGGGATGGAAATGACGGTCAATTTTCGTCAAAATCGACGAAATCATCGCGATTTGCGAGCCGTTGGGCTTGTTTCGACGCTGAAACGTGTGTGCATTACATTTGGCGCGTAAAGTGCAGTGAAAAGAGCGCTTAAACGTCGAAATATCTCAAACGGGATGGAAATGACGGTCAATTTTCGTCAAAATCGACGAAATCATCGCGATTTGCGAGCCGTTGGGCTTGTTTCGACGCTGAAACGTGTGTGCATTACATTTGGCGCGTAAAGTGCAGTGGAAAGAGCGCTTAAACGTCGAAATATCTCAAACGGGATGGAAATGACGGTCAATTTTTCGTCAAAATCGACGAAAATCATCGCGATTTGCGAGCCGTTGGGCTTGTTTCGACGCTGAAACGTGTGTGCATTACATTTGGCGCGTAAAGTGCAGTGAAAAGAGCGCTTAAACGTCGAAATATCTCAAACGGGATGGAAATGACGGTCAATTTTCGTCAAAATCGACGAAATCATCGCGATTTGCGAGCCGTTGGGCTTGTTTCGACGCTGAAACGTGTGTGCATTACATTTGGCGCGTAAAGTGCAGTGGAAAGAGCGCTTAAACGTCGAAATATCTCAAACGGGATGGAAATGACGGTCAATTTTCGTCAAAATCGACGAAATCATCGCGATTTGCGAGCCGTTGGGCTTGTTTCGACGCTGAAACGTGTGTCATTACATTTGGCGCGTAAAGTGCAGTGAAAAGAGCGCTTAAACGTCGAAATATCTCAAACGGGATGGAAATGACGGTCAATTTTCGTCAAAATCGACGAAATCATCGCGATTTGCGAGCCGTTGGGCTTGTTTCGACGCTGAAACGTGTGTGCATTACATTTGGCGCGTAAAGTGCAGTGAAAAGAGCGCTTAAACGTCGAAATATCTCAAACGGGATGGAAATGACGGTCAATTTTCGTCAAAATCGACGAAATCATCGCGATTTGCGAGCCGTTGGGCTTGTTTCGACGCTGAAACGTGTGTGCATTACATTTGGCGCGTAAAGTGCAGTGAAAAGAGCGCTTAAACGTCGAAATATCTCAAACGGGATGGAAATGACGGTCAATTTTCGTCAAAATCGACGAAATCATCGCGATTTGCGAGCCGTTGGGCTTGTTTCGACGCTGAAACGTGTGTGCATTACATTTGGCGCGTAAAGTGCGAGTGAAAAAGAGCGCTTAAACGTCGAAATATCTCAAACGGGATGGAAATGACGGTCAATTTTCGTCAAAATCGACGAAATCATCGCGATTTGCGAGCCGTTGGGCTTGTTTCGACGCTGAAACGTGTGTGCATTACATTTGGCGCGTAAAGTGCAGTGAAAAGAGCGCTTAAACGTCGAAATATCTCAAACGGGATGGAAATGACGGTCAATTTTCGTCAAAATCGACGAAATCATCGCGATTTGCGAGCCGTTGGGCTTGTTTCGACGCTGAAACGTGTGTGTGCATTACATTTGGCGCGTAAAGTGCAGTGAAAAGAGCGCTTAAACGTCGAAATATCTCAAACGGGATGGAAATGACGGTCAATTTTCGTCAAAATCGACGAAATCATCGCGATTTGCGAGCCGTTGGGCTTGTTTCGACGCTGAAACGTGTGTGCATTACATTTGGCGCGTAAAGTGCAGTGAAAAGAGCGCTTAAACGTCGAAATATCTCAAACGGGATGGAAATGACGGTCAATTTTCGTCAAAATCGACGAAATCATCGCGATTTGCGAGCCGTTGGGCTTGTTTCGACGCTGAAACGTGTGTGCATTACATTTGGCGCGTAAAGTGCAGTGAAAAGAGCGCTTAAACGTCGAAAATATCTCAAACGGGATGGAAATGACGGTCAATTTTCGTCAAAATCGACGAAATCATCGCGATTTGCGAGCCGTTGGGCTTGTTTCGACGCTGAAACGTGTGTGCATTACATTTGGCGCGTAAAGTGCAGTGAAAAGAGCGCTTAAACGTCGAAATATCTCAAACGGGATGGAAATGACGGTCAATTTTCGTCAAAATCGACGAAATCATCGCGATTTGCGAGCCGTTGGGCTTGTTTCGACGCTGAAACGTGTGTGCATTACATTTGGCGCGTAAAGTGCAGTGAAAAGAGCGCTTAAACGTCGAAATATCTCAAACGGGATGGAAATGACGGTCAATTTTCGTCAAAATCGACGAAATCATCGCGATTTGCGAGCCGTTGGGCTTGTTTCGACGCTGAAACGTGTGTGCATTACATTTGGCGCGTAAAGTGCAGTGAAAAGAGCGCTTAAACGTCGAAATATCTCAAACGGGATGGAAATGACGGTCAATTTTCGTCAAAATCGACGAAATCATCGCGATTTGCGAGCCGTTGGGCTTGTTTCGACGCTGAAACGTGTGTGCATTACATTTGGCGCGTAAAGTGCAGTGAAAAGAGCGCTTAAACGTCGAAATATCTCAAACGGGATGGAAATGACGGTCAATTTTCGTCAAAATCGACGAAATCATCGCGATTTGCGAGCCGTTGGGCTTGTTTCGACGCTGAAACGTGTGTGCATTACATTTGGCGCGTAAAGTGCAGTGAAAAGAGCGCTTAAACGTCGAAATATCTCAAACGGGATGGAAATGACGGTCAATTTTCGTCAAAATCGACGAAATCATCGCGATTTGCGAGCCGTTGGGCTTGTTTCGACGCTGAAACGTGTGTGCATTACATTTGGCGCGTAAAGTGCAGTGAAAAGAGCGCTTAAACGTCGAAATATCTCAAACGGGATGGAAATGACGGTCAATTTTCGTCAAAATCGACGAAATCATCGCGATTTGCGAGCCGTTGGGCTTGTTTCGACGCTGAAACGTGTGTGCATTACATTTGGCGCGTAAAGTGCAGTGAAAAGGAGCGCTTAAACGTCGAAATATACTCAAACGGGATGGAAATGACGGTCAATTTTCGTCAAAATCGACGAAATCATCGCGATTTGCGAGCCGTTGGGCTTGTTTCGACGCTGAAACGTGTGTGTGCATTACATTTGGCGCGTAAAGTGCAGTGAAAAGAGCGCTTAAACGTCGAAATATCTCAAACGGGATGGAAATGACGGTCAATTTTCGTCAAAATCGAGCGAAATCATCGCGATTTGCGAGCCGTTGGGCTTGTTTCGACGCTGAAACGTGTTGGTACGTTACATTTGGCGCGTAAAGTGCAGTGAAAAGAACGCTTAAACGTCAGAAATATCTCAAACGGGATGGAAATGACGGTCAATTTTCCGTCAAAATCGACGAAATCATCGCGATTTGCGAGCCGTTGGGCTTGTTTCGACGCTGAAACGTGTGTGCATTACATTTGGCGCGTAAAGTGCAGTGAAAAGAGCGCTTAAACGTCGAAATATCTCAAACGGGATGGAAATGACGGTCAATTTTCGTCAAAATCGACGAAATCATCGCGATTTGCGAGCCGTTAGGGCTTGTTTCGACGCTGAAACGTGTGTGCATTACATTTGGCGCGTAAAGTGCAGTGAAAAGAGCGCTTAAACGTCGAAATATCTCAAACGGGATGGAAATGACGGTCAATTTTCGTCAAAATCGACGAAATCATCGCGATTTGCGAGCCGTTGGGCTTGTTTCGACGCTGAAACGTGTTTGCATTACATTTGGCGCGTAAAGTGCAGTGAAAAGAGCGCTTAAACGTCGAAATATCTCAAACGGGATGGAAATGACGGTCAATTTTCGTCAAAATCGACGAAATCATCGCGATTTGCGAGCCGTTGGGCTTGTTTCGACGCTGAAACGTGTGTGCATTACATTTGGCGCGTAAAGTGCAGTGAAAAGAGCGCTTAAACGTCGAAATATCTCAAACGGGATGGAAATGACGGTCAATTTTCGTCAAAATCGACGAAATCATCGCGATTTGCGAGCCGTTGGAGCTTGTTTCGACGCTGAAACGGTGTTATTGCATTACATTTGGCGCGTAAAGTGCAGTGAAAAGAGCGCTTAAACGTCGAAATATCTCAAACGGGATGGAAATGACGGTCAATTTTCGTCAAAATCGACGAAAATCATCGCGATTTGCGAGCCGTTGGAGCTTGTTTCGACGCTGAAACGTTTTGTGCATTACATTTGGCGCGTAAAGTGCAGTGAAAAGAGCGCTTAAACGTCGAAATATCTCAAACGGGATGGAAATGACGGTCAATTTTCGTCAAAATCGACGAAATCATCGCGATTTGCGAGCCGTTGGGCTTGTTTCGACGCTGAAACGTGTGTGCATTACATTTGGCGCGTAAAGTGCAGTTTAAAGAGCGCTTAAACGTCGAAATATCTCAAACGGGATGGAAATGACGGTCAATTTTCGTCAAAATCGACGAAATCATCGCGATTTGCGAGCCGTTGGGCTTGTTTCGACGCTGAAACGTGTGTCATTACATTTGGCGCGTAAAGTGCAGTGAAAAGAGCGCTTAAACGTCGAAATATCTCAAACGGGATGGAAATGACGGTCAATTTTCGTCAAAATCGACGAAATCATCGCGATTTGCGAGCCGTTGGGCTTGTTTCGACGCTGAAACGTGTGTGTGCATTACATTTGGCGCGTAAAGTGCAGTGAAAAGAGCGCTTAAACGTCGAAATATCTCAAACGGGATGGAAATGACGGTCAATTTTCGTCAAAATCGACGAAATCATCGCGATTTGCGAGCCGTTGGGCTTGTTTCGACGCTGAAACGTGTGTGCATTACATTTGGCGCGTAAAGTGCCAGTGAAAAGAGCGCTTAAACGTCGAAATATCTCAAACGGGATGGAAATGACGGTCAATTTTCGTCAAAATCGACGAAATCATCGCGATTTGCGAGCCGTTGGGCTTGTTTCGACGCTGAAACGTGTGTGCATTACATTTGGCGCGTAAAGTGCAGTGAAAAGAGCGCTTAAACGTCGAAATATCTCAAACGGGATGGAAATGACGGTCAATTTTCGTCAAAATCGACGAAATCATCGCGATTTGCGAGCCGTTGGGCTTGTTTCGACGCTGAAACGTGTGTGTGCATTACATTTGGCGCGTAAAGTGCAGTGAAAAGAGCGCTTAAACGTCGAAATATCTCAAACGGGATGGAAATGACGGTCAATTTTCGTCAAAATCGACGAAATCATCGCGATTTGCGAGCCGTTGGGCTTGTTTCGACGCTGAAACGTGTGTGCATTACATTTGGCGCGTAAAGTGCAGTGAAAAGAGCGCTTAAACGTCGAAATATCTCAAACGGGATGGAAATGACGGTCAATTTTCGTCAAAATCGACGAAATCATCGCGATTTGCGAGCCGTTGGGCTTGTTTCGACGCTGAAACGTGTGTGCATTACATTTGGCGCGTAAAGTGCCAGTGAAAAGAGCGCTTAAACGTCGAAATATCTCAAACGGGATGGAAATGACGGTCAATTTTCGTCAAAATCGACGAAATCATCGCGATTTGCGAGCCGTTGGGCTTGTTTCGACGCTGAAACGTGTGTGTGCATTACATTTGGCGCGTAAAGTGCAGTGAAAAGAGCGCTTAAACGTCGAAATATCTCAAACGGGATGGAAATGACGGTCAATTTTTCGTCAAAATCGACGAAATCATCGCGATTTGCGAGCCGTTGGGCTTGTTTCGACGCTGAAACGTGGTGTGCATTACATTTGGCGCGTAAAGTGCAGTGAAAAGAGCGCTTAAACGTCGAAATATCTCAAACGGGATGGAAATGACGGTCAATTTTCGTCAAAATCGACGAAATCATCGCGATTTGCGAGCCGTTGGGCTTGTTTCGACGCTGAAACGTGTGTGCATTACATTTGGCGCGTAAAGTGCAGTGAAAAGAGCGCTTAAACGTCGAAATATCTCAAACGGGATGGAAATGACGGTCAATTTTCGTCATAATCGACGAAATCATCGCGATTTGCGAGCCGTTGGGCTTGTTTCGACGCTGAAACGTGTGTGCATTACATTTGGCGCGTAAAGTGCAGTGAAAAGAGCGCTTAAACGTCGAAATATCTCAAACGGGATGGAAATGATGGTCAATTTTCGTCAAAATCGACGAAATCATCGCGATTTGCGAGCCGTTGGGCTTGTTTCGACGCTGAAACGTGTGCGCATTACATTTGGCGCGTAAAGTGCAGTGAAAAGAGCGCTTAAACGTCGAAATATCTCAAACGGGATGGAAATGACGGTCAATTTTCGTCAAAATCGACGAAATCATCGCGATTTGCGAGCCGTTGGTCGTGCTTCGACGCTGAAACGTGTGTGCATTACATTTGGCGCGTAAAGTGCAGTGAAAAGAGCGCTTAAACGTCGAAATATCTCAAACGGGATGGAAATGACGGTCAATTTTCGTCAAAATCGACGAAATCATCGCGATTTGCGAGCCGTTGGGCTTGTTTCGACGCTGAAACGTGTGTGCATTACATTTGGCGCGTAAAGTGCAGTGAAAAGAGCGCTTAAACGTCGAAATATCTCAAACGGGATGGAAATGACGGTCAATTTTTCGTCA
This sequence comes from Bombus sylvicola, assembly GCA_019677175.1. Taxonomy (NCBI): domain Eukaryota; kingdom Metazoa; phylum Arthropoda; class Insecta; order Hymenoptera; family Apidae; genus Bombus; species Bombus sylvicola. The sequence continues at coordinate 20,050 of JACSOB010000261.1, read as the reverse complement.
AAATCGACGAAATCATCGCGATTTGCGAGCCGTTGGGCTTGTTTCGACGCTGAAACGTGTGTGCATTACATTTGGCGCGTAAAGTGCAGTGAAAAGAGCGCTTAAACGTCGAAATATCTCAAACGGGATGGAAATGACGGTCAATTTTCGTCAAAATCGACGAAATCATCGCGATTTGCGAGCCGTTGGGCTTGTTTCGACGCTGAAACGTGTGTGCATTACATTTGGCGCGTAAAGTGCAGTGAAAAGAGCGCTTAAACGTCGAAATATCTCAAACGGGATGGAAATGACGGTCAATTTTCGTCAAAATCGACGAAATCATCGCGATTTGCGAGCCGTTGGGCTTGTTTCGACGCTGAAACGTGTTTGCATTACATTTGGCGCGTAAAGTGCAGTGTAAAAAGAGCGCTTAAACGTCGAAATATCTCAAACGGGATGGAAATGACGGTCAATTTTCGTCAAAATCGACGAAATCATCGCGATTTGCGAGCCGTTGGGCTTGTTTCGACGCTGAAACGTGTGTTGCATTACATTTGGCGCGTAAAGTGCAGTGAAAAGAGCGCTTAAACGTCGAAATATCTCAAACGGGATGGAAATGACGGTCAATTTTCGTCAAAATCCGACGAAATCATCGCGATTTGCGAGCCGTTGGGCTTGTTTCGACGCTGAAACGTGTGTGCATTACATTTGGCGCGTAAAGTGCAGTGAAAAGAGCGCTTAAACGTCGAAATATCTCAAACGGGATGGAAATGACGGTCAATTTTCGTCAAAATCGACGAAATCATCGCGATTTACGAGCCGTTGGGCTTGTTTCGACGCTGAAACGTGTGTGCATTACATTTGGCGCGTAAAGTGCCAGTAAAAGAGACGCTTAAACGTCGAAATATCTCAAACGGGATGGAAATGACGGTCAATTTTTCGTCAAAATCGACGAAATCATCGCGATTTGCGAGCCGTTGGGCTTGTTTCGACGCTGAAACGTAAACGTGTGCATTACATTTGGCGCGTAAAGTGCCAGTGAAAAGAGCGCTTAAACGTCGAAATATCTCAAACGGGATGGAAATGACGGTCAATTTTCGTCAAAATCGACGAAATCATCGCGATTTGCGAGCCGTTGGGCTTGTTTCGACGCTGAAACGTGTGTGCATTACATTTGGCGCGTAAAGTGCCAGTGAAAAGAGGCGCTTAAACGTCGGAAATATCTCAAACGGGATGAGAAATGACGGTCAATTTTTCGTCAAAATCGACGAAATCATCGCGATTTGCGAGCCGTTGGGCTTGTTTCGACGCTGAAACGTGTGTGCATTACATTTGGCGCGTAAAGTGCAGTGAAAAGAGCGCTTAAACGTCGAAATATCTCAAACGGGATGGAAATGACGGTCAATTTTCGTCAAAATCGACGAAATCATCGCGATTTGCGAGCCGTTGGGCTTGTTTCGACGCTGAAACGTGTGTTGCATTACATTTGGCGCGTAAAGTGCAGTGAAAAGAGCGCTTAAACGTCGAAATATCTCAAACGGGATGGAAATGACGGTCAATTTTCGTCAAAATCGACGAAATCATCGCGATTTGCGAGCCGTTGGGCTTGTTTCGACGCTGAAACGTGTGTGCATTACATTTGGCGCGTAAAGTGCCAGTGAAAAGAAGCGCTTAAACGTCGAAATATCTCAAACGGGATGGAAATGACGGTCAATTTTTCGTCAAAATCGACGAAATCATCGCGATTTGCGAGCCGTTGGGCTTGTTTCGACGCTGAAACGTGTGTGCATTACATTTGGCGCGTAAAGTGCAGTGAAAAGAGCGCTTAAACGTCGAAATATCTCAAACGGGATGGAAATGACGGTCAATTTTCGTCAAAATCGACGAAATCATCGCGATTTGCGAGCCGTTGGGCTTGTTTCGACGCTGAAACGTGTGTGCATTACATTTGGCGCGTAAAGTGCAGTGAAAAGAGCGCTTAAACGTCGAAATATCTCAAACGGGATGGAAATGACGGTCAATTTTCGTCAAAATCGACGAAATCATCGCGATTTGCGAGCCGTTGGGCTTGTTTCGACGCTGAAACGTGTGTGCATTACATTTGGCGCGTAAAGTGCCAGTGAAAAAAGCGCTTAAACGTCGAAATATCTCAAACGGGATGGAAATGACGGTCAATTTTCGTCAAAATCGACGAAATCATCGCGATTTGCGAGCCGTTGGAGGCTTGTTTCGACGCTGAAACGTGTGTGCATTACATTTGGCGCGTAAAGTGCAGTGAAAAGAGCGCTTAAACGTCGAAATATCTCAAACGGGATGGAAATGACGGTCAATTTTCGTCAAAATCGACGAAATCATCGCGATTTGCGAGCCGTTGGGCTTGTTTCGACGCTGAAACGTGTGTGCATTACATTTGGCGCGTAAAGTGCAGTGAAAAGAGCGCTTAAACGTCGAAATATCTCAAACGGGATGGAAATGACGGTCAATTTTCGTCAAAATCGACGAAATCATCGCGATTTGCGAGCCGTTGGGCTTGTTTCGACGCTGAAACGTGTGTGCATTACATTTGGCGCGTAAAGTGCTGTTAAAGAGCGCTTAAACGTCGAAATATCTCAAACGGGATGGAAATGACGGTCAATTTTCGTCAAAATCGACGAAATCATCGCGATTTGCGAGCCGTTGGGCTTGTTTCGACGCTGAAACGTGTGTGCATTACATTTGGCGCGTAAAGTGCAGTGAAAAGAGCGCTTAAACGTCGAAATATCTCAAACGGGATGGAAATGACGGTCAATTTTCGTCAAAATCGACGAAATCATCGCGATTTGCGAGCCGTTGGGCTTGTTTCGACGCTGAAACGTGTGTGCATTACATTTGGCGCGTAAAGTGCAGTAAAAGAGCGCTTAAACGTCGAAATATCTCAAACGGGATGGAAATGACGGTCAATTTTCGTCAAAATCGACGAAATCATCGCGATTTGCGAGCCGTTGGGCTTGTTTCGACGCTGAAACGTGTGTGCATTACATTTGGCGCGTAAAGTGCAGTGAAAAGAGCGCTTAAACGTCGAAATATCTCAAACGGGATGGAAATGACGGTCAATTTTCGTCAAAATCGACGAAATCATCGCGATTTGCGAGCCGTTGGGCTTGTTTCGACGCTGAAACGTGTGTGCATTACATTTGGCGCGTAAAGTGCAGTGTAAAAGAGCGCTTAAACGTCGAAATATCTCAAACGGGATGGAAATGACGGTCAATTTTCGTCAAAATCGACGAAATCATCGCGATTTGCGAGCCGTTGGGCTTGTTTCGACGCTGAAACGTGTGTGCATTACATTTGGCGCGTAAAGTGCAGTGAAAAGAGCGCTTAAACGTCGAAATATCTCAAACGGGATGGAAATGACGGTCAATTTTCGTCAAAATCGACGAAATCATCGCGATTTGCGAGCCGTTGGGCTTGTTTCGACGCTGAAACGTGTGTGCATTACATTTGGCGCGTAAAGTGCAGTGAAAAGAGCGCTTAAACGTCGAAATATCTCAAACGGGATGGAAATGACGGTCAATTTTCGTCAAAATCGACGAAATCATCGCGATTTGCGAGCCGTTGGGCTTGTTTCGACGCTGAAACGTGTGTGCATTACATTTGGCGCGTAAAGTGCGGTGAAAAGAGCGCTTAAACGTCGAAATATCTCAAACGGGATGGAAATGACGGTCAATTTTCGTCAAAATCGACGAAATCATCGCGATTTGCGAGCCGTTGGGCTTGTTTCGACGCTGAAACGTGTGTGCATTACATTTGGCGCGTAAAGTGCAGTGAAAAGAGCGCTTAAACGTCGAAATATCTCAAACGGGATGGAAATGACGGTCAATTTTCGTCAAAATCGACGAAATCATCGCGATTTGCGAGCCGTTGGGCTTGTTTCGACGCTGAAACGTGTGTGCATTACATTTGGCGCGTAAAGTGCAGTGAAAAGAGCGCTTAAACGTCGAAATATCTCAAACGGGATGGAAATGACGGTCAATTTTCGTCAAAATCGACGAAATCATCGCGATTTGCGAGCCGTTGGGCTTGTTTCGACGCTGAAACGTGTGTGCATTACATTTGGCGCGTAAAGTGCAGTGAAAAGAGCGCTTAAACGTCGAAATATCTCAAACGGGATGGAAATGACGGTCAATTTTCGTCAAAATCGACGAAATCATCGCGATTTGCGAGCCGTTGGGCTTGTTTCGACGCTGAAACGTGTGTGCATTACATTTGGCGCGTAAAGTGCAGTGAAAAGAGCGCTTAAACGTCGAAATATCTCAAACGGGATGGAAATGACGGTCAATTTTCGTCAAAATCGACGAAATCATCGCGATTTGCGAGCCGTTGGGCTTGTTTCGACGCTGAAACGTGTGTGCATTACATTTGGCGCGTAAAGTGCAGTGAAAAGAGCGCTTAAACGTCGAAATATCTCAAACGGGATGGAAATGACGGTCAATTTTCGTCAAAATCGACGAAATCATCGCGATTTGCGAGCCGTTGGGCTTGTTTCGACGCTGAAACGTGTGTGCATTACATTTGGCGCGTAAAGTGCAGTGGAAAGAGCGCTTAAACGTCGAAATATCTCAAACGGGATGGAAATGACGGTCAATTTTCGTCAAAATCGACGAAATCATCGCGATTTGCGAGCCGTTGGGCTTGTTTCGACGCTGAAACGTGTGTGCATTACATTTGGCGCGTAAAGTGCAGTGAAAAGAGCGCTTAAACGTCGAAATATCTCAAACGGGATGGAAATGACGGTCAATTTTTCGTCAAAATCGACGAAATCATCGCGATTTGCGAGCCGTTGGGCTTGTTTCGACGCTGAAACGTGTGTGCATTACATTTGGCGCGTAAAGTGCAGTGAAAAGAGCGCTTAAACGTCGAAATATCTCAAACGGGATGGAAATGACGGTCAATTTTCGTCAAAATCGACGAAATCATCGCGATTTGCGAGCCGTTGGGCTTGTTTCGACGCTGAAACGTGTGTGCATTACATTTGGCGCGTAAAGTGCGGTGAAAAGAGCGCTTAAACGTCGAAATATCTCAAACGGGATGGAAATGACGGTCAATTTTCGTCAAAATCGACGAAATCATCGCGATTTGCGAGCCGTTGGGCTTGTTTCGACGCTGAAACGTGTGTGCATTACATTTGGCGCGTAAAGTGCAGTGAAAAGAGCGCTTAAACGTCGAAATATCTCAAACGGGATGGAAATGACGGTCAATTTTCGTCAAAATCGACGAAATCATCGCGATTTGCGAGCCGTTGGGCTTGTTTCGACGCTGAAACGTGTGTGCATTACATTTGGCGCGTAAAGTGCAGTGAAAAGAGCGCTTAAACGTCGAAATATCTCAAACGGGATGGAAATGACGGTCAATTTTCGTCAAAATCGACGAAATCATCGCGATTTGCGAGCCGTTGGGCTTGTTTCGACGCTGAAACGTGTTGTGTGCGTTACATTTGGCGCGTAAAGTGCAGTGAAAAGAGCGCTTAAACGTCGAAATATCTCAAACGGGATGGAAATGACGGTCAATTTTCGTCAAAATCGACGAAATCATCGCGATTTGCGAACCGTTGGGCTTTTTCGACGCTGAAACGTGTGTGCATTACATTTGGCGCGTAAAGGGGGAGTGAAGCGCTTAAACGTCGAAATATCTCAAACGGGATGGAAAATGACGGTCAATTTTCGTCAAAATCGACGAAATCATCGCGATTTGCGAGCCGTTGGGCTTGTTTCGACGCTGAAACGTGTGTGCATTACATTTGGCGCGTAAAGTGCAGTGAAAAGAGCGCTTAAACGTCGAAATATCTCAAACGGGATGGAAATGACGGTCAATTTTCGTCAAAATCGACGAAATCATCGCGATTTGCGAGCCGTTGGGCTTGTTTCGACGCTGAAACGTGTGTGCATTACATTTGGCGCGTAAAGTGCAGTGAAAAGAGCGCTTAAACGTCGAAATATCTCAAACGGGATGGAAATGACGGTCAATTTTCGTCAAAATCGACGAAATCATCGCGATTTGCGAGCCGTTGGGCTTGTTTCGACGCTGAAACGTGTGTGCATTACATTTGGCGCGTAAAGTGCAGTGAAAAGAGCGCTTAAACGTCGAAATATCTCAAACGGGATGGAAATGACGGTCAATTTTCGTCAAAATCGACGAAATCATCGCGATTTGCGAGCCGTTGGGCTTGTTTCGACGCTGAAACGTGTGTGCATTACATTTGGCGCGTAAAGTGCAGTGAAAAGAGCGCTTAAACGTCGAAATATCTCAAACGGGATGGAAATGACGGTCAATTTTCGTCAAAATCGACGAAATCATCGCGATTTGCGAGCCGTTGGGCTTGTTTCGACGCTGAAACGTGTGTGCATTACATTTGGCGCGTAAAGTGCAGTGAAAAGAGCGCTTAAACGTCGAAATATCTCAAACGGGATGGAAATGACGGTCAATTTTCGTCAAAATCGACGAAATCATCGCGATTTGCGAGCCGTTGGGCTTGTTTCGACGCTGAAACGTGTGTGCATTACATTTGGCGCGTAAAGTGCAGTGAAAAAGAGCGCTTAAACGTCGAAATATCTCAAACAGGATGGAAATGACGGTCAATTTTCGTCAAAATCGACGAAATCATCGCGATTTGCGAGCCGTTGGGCTTGTTTCGACGCTGAAACGTGTGTGCATTACATTTGGCGCGTAAAGTGCAGTGAAAAGAGCGCTTAAACGTCGAAATATCTCAAACGGGATGGAAATGACGGTCAATTTTCGTCAAAATCGACGAAATCATCGCGATTTGCGAGCCGTTGGGCTTGTTTCGACGCTGAAACGTGTGTGCATTACATTTGGCGCGTAAAGTGCAGTGAAAAGAGCGCTTAAACGTCGAAATATCTCAAACGGGATGGAAATGACGGTCAATTTTTCGTCAAAATCGACGAAATCATCGCGATTTGCGAGCCGTTGGGCTTGTTTCGACGCTGAAACGTGTGTGCATTACATTTGGCGCGTAAAGTGCAGTGAAAAGAGCGCTTAAACGTCGAAATATCTCAAACGGGATGGAAATGACGGTCAATTTTCGTCAAAATCGACGAAATCATCGCGATTTGCGAGCCGTTGGGCTTGTTTCGACGCTGAAACGTGTGTGCATTACATTTGGCGCGTAAAGTGCAGTGAAAAGAGCGCTTAAACGTCGAAATATCTCAAACGGGATGGAAATGACGGTCAATTTTCGTCAAAATCGACGAAATCATCGCGATTTGCGAGCCGTTGGGCTTGTTTCGACGCTGAAACGTGTGTGCATTACATTTGGCGCGTAAAGTGCAGTAAAAAGAGCGCTTAAACGTCGAAATATCTCAAACGGGATGGAAATGACGGTCAGTTTTCGTCAAAATCGACGAAATCATCGCGATTTGCGAGCCGTTGGGCTTGTTTCGACGCTGAAACGTGTGTGCATTACATTTGGCGCGTAAAGTGGAGTGAAAAGAGCGCTTAAACGTCGAAATATCTCAAAACGGGATAGAAATGACGGTCAGTTTTCGTCAAAATCGAGGAAATCATCGCGATTTGCGAGCCGTTGGGCTTGTTTCGACGCTGAAACGTGTGTGCATTACATTTGGCGCGTAAAGTGGAGTAAAAAGAGCGCTTAAACGTCGAAATATCTCAAACGGGATAGAAATGACGGTCAGTTTTCGTCAAAATCGAGGAAATCATCGCGATTTGCGAGCCGTTGGGCTTGTTTCGACGCTGAAACGTGTGTGCATTACATTTGGCGCGTAAAGTGGAGTAAAAAGAGCGCTTAAACGTCGAAATATCTCAAACGGGATAGAAATGACGGTCAGTTTTCGTCAAAATCGAGGAAATCATCGCGATTTGCGAGCCGTTGGGCTTGTTTCGACGCTGAAACGTGTGTGCATTACATTTGGCGCGTAAAGTGGAGTAAAAAGAGCGCTTAAACGTCGAAATATCTCAAACGGGATAGGAAATGACGGTCAGTTTTCGTCAAAATCGAGGAAATCATCGCGATTTGCGAGCCGTTGGGCTTGTTTCGACGCTGAAACGTGTGTGCATTACATTTGGCGCGTAAAGTGGAGTAAAAGAGCGCTTAAACGTCGAAATATCTCAAACGGGATAGAAATGACGGTCAGTTTTCGTCAAAATCGAGGAAATCATCGCGATTTGCGAGCCGTTGGGCTTGTTTCGACGCTGAAACGTGTGTGCATTACATTTGGCGCGTAAAGTGGAGTAAAAAGAGCGCTTAAACGTCGAAATATCTCAAACGTGATAGAAATGACGGTCAGTTTTCGTCAAAATCGAGGAAATCATCGCGATTTGCGAGCCGTTGGGCTTGTTTCGACGCTGAAACGTGTGTGCATTACATTTGGCGCGTAAAGTGGAGTAAAAGAGCGCTTAAACGTCGAAATATCTCAAACGGGATAGAAATGACGGTCAGTTTTCGTCAAAATCGAGGAAATCATCGCGATTTGCGAGCCGTTGGGCTTGTTTCGACGCTGAAACGTGTGTGCATTACATTTGGCGCGTAAAGTGGAGTAAAAGAAGAGCGCTTAAACGTCGAAATATCTCAAACGGGATAGAAATGACGGTCAGTTTTCGTCAAAATCGAGGAAATCATCGCGATTTGCGAGCCGTTGGGCTTGTTTCGACGCTGAAACGTGTGTGCATTACATTTGGCGCGTAAAGTGGAGTAAAAGAGCGCTTAAACGTCGAAATATCTCAAACGTGATAGAAATGACGGTCAGTTTTCGTCAAAATCGAGGAAATCATCGCGATTTGCGAGCCGTTGGGCTTGTTTCGACGCTGAAACGTGTGTGCATTACATTTGGCGCGTAAAGTGGAGTAAAAAGAGCGCTTAAACGTCGAAATATCTCAAACGGGATAGAAATGACGGTCAGTTTTCGTCAAAATCGACGAAATCATCGCGATTTGCGAGCCGTTGGGCTTGTTTCGACGCTGAAACGTGTGTGCATTACATTTGGCGCGTAAAGTGGAGTAAAAAGAGCGCTTAAACGTCGAAATATCTCAAACGGGATAGAAATGACGGTCAGTTTTCGTCAAAATCGAGGAAATCATCGCGATTTGCGAGCCGTTGGGCTTGTTTCGACGCTGAAACGTGTGTGCATTACATTTGGCGCGTAAAGTGGAGTAAAAAGAGCGCTTAAACGTCGAAATATCTCAAACGGGATAGAAATGACGGTCAGTTTTCGTCAAAATCGAGGAAATCATCGCGATTTGCGAGCCGTTGGGCTTGTTTCGACGCTGAAACGTGTGTGCATTACATTTGGCGCGTAAAGTGGAGTAAAAAGAGCGCTTAAACGTCGAAATATCTCAAACGGGATAGAAATGACGGTCAGTTTTCGTCAAAATCGAGGAAATCATCGCGATTTTGCGAGCCGTTGGGCTTGTTTCGACGCTGAAACGTGTGTGCATTACATTTGGCGCGTAAAGTGGAGTAAAAAGAGCGCTTAAACGTCGAAATATCTCAAACGTGATAGAAATGACGGTCAGTTTTCGTCAAAATCGAGGAAATCATCGCGATTTGCGAGCCGTTGGGCTTGTTTCGACGCTGAAACGTGTGTGCATTACATTTGGCGCGTAAAGTGGAGTAAAAAGAGCGCTTAAACGTCGAAATATCTCAAACGGGATAGAAATGACGGTCAGTTTTCGTCAAAATCGAGGAAATCATCGCGATTTGCGAGCCGTTGGGCTTGTTTCGACGCTGAAACGTGTGTGCATTACATTTGGCGCGTAAAGTGGAGTAAAAAGAGCGCTTAAACGTCGAAATATCTCAAACGCGATAGAAATGACGGTCAGTTTTCGTCAAAATCGAGGAAATCATCGCGATTTGCGAGCCGTTGGGCTTGTTTCGACGCTGAAACGTGTGTGCATTACATTTGGCGCGTAAAGTGGAGTAAAAAAGAGCGCTTAAACGTCGAAATATCTCAAACGGGATAGAAATGACGGTCAGTTTTCGTCAAAATCGAGGAAATCATCGCGATTTGCGAGCCGTTGGGCTTGTTTCGACGCTGAAACGTGTGTGCATTACATTTGGCGCGTAAAGTGGAGTAAAAAGAGCGCTTAAACGTCGAAATATCTCAAACGCGATAGAAATGACGGTCAGTTTTCGTCAAAATCGAGGAAATCATCGCGATTTGCGAGCCGTTGGGCTTGTTTCGACGCTGAAACGTGTGTGCATTACATTTGGCGCGTAAAGTGGAGTAAAAGAGCGCTTAAACGTCGAAATATCTCAAACGGTATAGAAATGACGGTCAGTTTTCGTCAAAATCGAGGAAATCATCGCGATTTGCGAGCCGTTGGGCTTGTTTCGACGCTGAAACGTGTGTGCATTACATTTGGCGCGTAAAGTGGAGTAAAAAGAGCGCTTAAACGTCGAAATATCTCAAACGTGATAGAAATGACGGTCAGTTTTCGTCAAAATCGAGGAAATCATCGCGATTTGCGAGCCGTTGGGCTTGTTTCGACGCTGAAACGTGTGTGCATTACATTTGGCGCGTAAAGTGGAGTAAAAAGAGCGCTTAAACGTCGAAATATCTCAAACGTGATAGAAATGACGGTCAGTTTTCGTCAAAATCGAGGAAATCATCGCGATTTGCGAGCCGTTGGGCTTGTTTCGACGCTGAAACGTGTGTGCATTACATTTGGCGCGTAAAGTGGAGTAAAAAGAGCGCTTAAACGTCGAAATATCTCAAACGTGATAGAAATGACGGTCAGTTTTCGTCAAAATCGAGGAAATCATCGCGATTTGCGAGCCGTTGGGCTTGTTTCGACGCTGAAACGTGTGTGCATTACATTTGGCGCGTAAAGTGGAGTAAAAAGAGCGCTTAAACGTCGAAATATCTCAAACGAGATAGAAATGACGGTCAGTTTTCGTCAAAATCGAGGAAATCATCGCGATTTGCGAGCCGTTGGGCTTGTTTCGACGCTGAAACGTGTGTGCATTACATTTGGCGCGTAAAGTGGAGTAAAAAGAGCGCTTAAACGTCGAAATATCTCAAACGAGATAGAAATGACGGTCAGTTTTCGTCAAAATCGAGGAAATCATCGCGATTTGCGAGCCGTTGGGCTTGTTTCGACGCTGAAACGTGTGTGCATTACATTTGGCGCGTAAAGTGGAGTAAAAAGAGCGCTTAAACGTCGAAATATCTCAAACGCGATAGAAATGACGGTCAGTTTTCGTCAAAATCGAGGAAATCATCGCGATTTGCGAGCCGTTGGGCTTGTTTCGACGCTGAAACGTGTGTGCATTACATTTGGCGCGTAAAGTGGAGTAAAAGAGCGCTTAAACGTCGAAATATCTCAAACGGTATAGAAATGACGGTCAGTTTTCGTCAAAATCGAGGAAATCATCGCGATTTGCGAGCCGTTGGGCTTGTTTCGACGCTGAAACGTGTGTGCATTACATTTGGCGCGTAAAGTGGAGTAAAAAGAGCGCTTAAACGTCGAAATATCTCAAACGCGATAGAAATGACGGTCAGTTTTCGTCAAAATCGAGGAAATCATCGCGATTTGCGAGCCGTTGGGCTTGTTTCGACGCTGAAACGTGTGTGCATTACATTTGGCGCGTAAAGTGGAGTAAAAAGAGCGCTTAAACGTCGAAATATCTCAAACGCGATAGAAATGACGGTCAGTTTTCGTCAAAATCGAGGAAATCATCGCGATTTGCGAGCCGTTGGGCTTGTTTCGACGCTGAAACGTGTGTGCATTACATTTGGCGCGTAAAGTGGAGTAAAAAGAGCGCTTAAACGTCGAAATATCTCAAACGAGATAGAAATGACGGTCAGTTTTCGTCAAAATCGACGAAATCATTGCGATTTGCGAGCCGTTGGGCTTGTTTCGACGCTGAAACGTGTGTGCATTACATTTGGCGCGTAAAGTGGAGTAAAAAGTGTGCTTAAACGTCGAAATATCTCAAACGAGATAGAAATGACGGTCAGTTTTCGTCAAAATCGAGGAAATCATCGCGATTTGCGAGCTGTTGGGCTTGTTTCGACGCTGAAACGTGTGTGCATTACATTTGGCGCGTAAAGTGGAGTAAAAAGAGCGCTTAAACGTCGAAATATCTCAAACGCGATAGAAATGACGGTCAGTTTTCGTCAAAATCGAGGAAATCATCGCGATTTGCGAGCCGTTGGGCTTGTTTCGACGCTGAAACGTGTGTGCATTACATTTGGCGCGTAAAGTGGAGTAAAAAGAGCGCTTAAACGTCGAAATATCTCAAACGTGATAGAAATGACGGTCAGTTTTCGTCAAAATCGAGGAAATCATCGCGATTTGCGAGCCGTTGGGCTTGTTTCGACGCTGAAACGTGTGTGCATTACATTTGGCGCGTAAAGTGGAGTAAAAGAGCGCTTAAACGTCGAAATATCTCAAACGTGATAGAAATGACGGTCAGTTTTCGTCAAAATCGAGGAAATCATCGCGATTTGCGAGCCGTTGGGCTTGTTTCGACGCTGAAACGTGTGTGCATTACATTTGGCGCGTAAAGTGGAGTAAAAAGAGCGCTTAAACGTCGAAATATCTCAAACATGATAGAAATGACGGTCAGTTTTCGTCAAAATCGAGGAAATCATCGCGATTTGCGAGCCGTTGGGCTTGTTTCGACGCTGAAACGTGTGTGCATTACATTTGGCGCGTAAAGTGGAGTAAAAAGAGCGCTTAAACGTCGAAATATCTCAAACGCGATAGAAATGACGGTCAGTTTTCGTCAAAATCGAGGAAATCATCGCGATTTGCGAGCCGTTGGGCTTGTTTCGACGCTGAAACGTGTGTGCATTACATTTGGCGCGTAAAGTGGAGTAAAAAGAGCGCTTAAACGTCGAAATATCTCAAACGGTATAGAAATGACGGTCAGTTTTCGTCAAAATCGAGGAAATCATCGCGATTTGCGAGCCGTTGGGCTTGTTTCGACGCTGAAACGTGTGTGCATTACATTTGGCGCGTAAAGTGGAGTAAAAAGAGCGCTTAAACGTCGAAATATCTCAAACGTGATAGAAATGACGGTCAGTTTTCGTCAAAATCGAGGAAATCATCGCGATTTGCGAGCCGTTGGGCTTGTTTCGACGCTGAAACGTGTGTGCATTACATTTGGCGCGTAAAGTGGAGTAAAAAGAGCGCTTAAACGTCGAAATATCTCAAACGTGATAGAAATGACGGTCAGTTTTCGTCAAAATCGAGGAAATCATCGCGATTTGCGAGCCGTTGGGCTTGTTTCGACGCTGAAACGTGTGTGCATTACATTTGGCGCGTAAAGTGGAGTAAAAGAGCGCTTAAACGTCGAAATATCTCAAACGTGATAGAAATGACGGTCAGTTTTCGTCAAAATCGAGGAAATCATCGCGATTTGCGAGCCGTTGGGCTTGTTTCGACGCTGAAACGTGTGTGCATTACATTTGGCGCGTAAAGTGGAGTAAAAAGAGCGCTTAAACGTCGAAATATCTCAAACGGTATAGAAATGACGGTCAGTTTTCGTCAAAATCGAGGAAATCATCGCGATTTGCGAGCCGTTGGGCTTGTTTCGACGCTGAAACGTGTGTGCATTACATTTGGCGCGTAAAGTGGAGTAAAAAGAGCGCTTAAACGTCGAAATATCTCAAACGAGATAGAAATGACGGTCAGTTTTCGTCAAAATCGAGGAAATCATCGCGATTTGCGAGCCGTTGGGCTTGTTTCGACGCTGAAACGTGTGTGCATTACATTTGGCGCGTAAAGTGGAGTAAAAAGAGCGCTTAAACGTCGAAATATCTCAAACGCGATAGAAATGACGGTCAGTTTTCGTCAAAATCGAGGAAATCATCGCGATTTGCGAGCCGTTGGGCTTGTTTCGACGCTGAAACGTGTGTGCATTACATTTGGCGCGTAAAGTGGAGTAAAAAGAGCGCTTAAACGTCGAAATATCTCAAACGGGATAGAAATGACGGTCAGTTTTCGTCAAAATCGAGGAAATCATCGCGATTTGCGAGCCGTTGGGCTTGTTTCGACGCTGAAACGTGTGTGCATTACATTTGGCGCGTAAAGTGGAGTAAAAAGAGCGCTTAAACGTCGAAATATCTCAAACGCGATAGAAATGACGGTCAGTTTTCGTCAAAATCGAGGAAATCATCGCGATTTGCGAGCCGTTGGGCTTGTTTCGACGCTGAAACGTGTGTGCATTACATTTGGCGCGTAAAGTGGAGTAAAAAGAGCGCTTAAACGTCGAAATATCTCAAACGTGATAGAAATGACGGTCAGTTTTCGTCAAAATCGAGGAAATCATCGCGATTTGCGAGCCGTTGGGCTTGTTTCGACGCTGAAACGTGTGTGCATTACATTTGGCGCGTAAAGTGGAGTAAAAAGAGCGCTTAAACGTCGAAATATCTCAAACGGTGATAGAAATGACGGTCAGTTTTCGTCAAAATCGAGGAAATCATCGCGATTTGCGAGCCGTTGGGCTTGTTTCGACGCTGAAACGTGTGTGCATTACATTTGGCGCGTAAAGTGGAGTAAAAAGAGCGCTTAAACGTCGAAATATCTCAAACGTGATAGAAATGACGGTCAGTTTTCGTCAAAATCGAGGAAATCATCGCGATTTGCGAGCCGTTGGGCTTGTTTCGACGCTGAAACGTGTGTGCATTACATTTGGCGCGTAAAGTGGAGTAAAAAGAGCGCTTAAACGTCGAAATATCTCAAACGCGATAGAAATGACGGTCAGTTTTCGTCAAAATCGAGGAAATCATCGCGATTTGCGAGCCGTTGGGCTTGTTTCGACGCTGAAACGTGTGTGCATTACATTTGGCGCGTAAAGTGGAGTAAAAGAGCGCTTAAACGTCGAAATATCTCAAACGGTATAGAAATGACGGTCAGTTTTCGTCAAAATCGAGGAAATCATCGCGATTTGCGAGCCGTTGGGCTTGTTTCGACGCTGAAACGTGTGTGCATTACATTTGGCGCGTAAAGTGGAGTAAAAAGCGCGCTTAAACGTCGAAATATCTCAAACGGGATAGAAATGACGGTCAGTTTTCGTCAAAATCGAGGAAATCATCGCGATTTGCGAGCCGTTGGGCTTGTTTCGACGCTGAAACGTGTGTGCATTACATTTGGCGCGTAAAGTGGAGTAAAAAGAGCGCTTAAACGTCGAAATATCTCAAACGGGATAGAAATGACGGTCAGTTTTCGTCAAAATCGACGAAATCATCGCGATTTGCGAGCCGTTGGGCTTGTTTCGACGCTGAAACGTGTGTGCATTACATTTGGCGCGTAAAGTGGAGTAAAAAGAGCGCTTAAACGTCGAAATATCTCAAACAGGATAGAAATGACGGTCAGTTTTCGTCAAAATCGAGGAAATCATCGCGATTTGCGAGCCGTTGGGCTTGTTTCGACGCTGAAACGTGTGTGCATTACATTTGGCGCGTAAAGTGGAGTAAAAAGAGCGCTTAAACGTCGAAATATCTCAAACGGGATAGAAATGACGGTCAGTTTTCGTCAAAATCGAGGAAATCATCGCGATTTGCGAGCCGTTGGGCTTGTTTCGACGCTGAAACGTGTGTGCATTACATTTGGCGCGTAAAGTGGAGTAAAAAGAGCGCTTAAACGTCGAAATATCTCAAACGAGATAGAAATGACGGTCAGTTTTCGTCAAAATCGAGGAAATCATCGCGATTTGCGAGCTGTTGGGCTTGTTTCGACGCTGAAACGTGTGTGCATTACATTTGGCGCGTAAAGTGGAGTAAAAAGAGCGCTTAAACGTCGAAATATCTCAAACGCGATAGAAATGACGGTCAGTTTTCGTCAAAATCGAGGAAATCATCGCGATTTGCGAGCCGTTGGGCTTGTTTCGACGCTGAAACGTGTGTGCATTACATTTGGCGCGTAAAGTGGAGTAAAAGAGCGCTTAAACGTCGAAATATCTCAAACGGTATAGAAATGACGGTCAGTTTTCGTCAAAATCGAGGAAATCATCGCGATTTGCGAGCCGTTGGGCTTGTTTCGACGCTGAAACGTGTGTGCATTACATTTGGCGCGTAAAGTGGAGTAAAAAGAGCGCTTAAACGTCGAAATATCTCAAACGATGATAGAAATGACGGTCAGTTTTCGTCAAAATCGAGGAAATCATCGCGATTTGCGAGCCGTTGGGCTTGTTTCGACGCTGAAACGTGTGTGCATTGCATTTGGCGCGTAAAGTGGAGTAAAAAGAGCGCTTAAACGTCGAAATATCTCAAACGGATAGAAATGACGGTCAGTTTTCGTCAAAATCGAGGAAATCATCGCGATTTGCGAGCCGTTGGGCTTGTTTCGACGCTGAAACGTGTGTGCATTACATTTGGCGCGTAAAGTGGAGTAAAAGAGCGCTTAAACGTCGAAATATCTCAAACGATATAGAAATGACGGTCAGTTTTCGTCAAAATCGAGGAAATCATCGCGATTTGCGAGCCGTTGGGCTTGTTTCGACGCTGAAACGTGTGTGCATTACATTTGGCGCGTAAAGTGGAGTAAAAAACGTCGAAATATTCCGTTGTCGTCAAAATGAGATATGCGATTTGCGGGTTGTTGTTTGGTGAAGGTATGTGGGTAAAAAGGCGCTTAAACGTCGAAATATCTCAAACGTGATAGAAATGACGGTCAGTTTTCGTCAAAATCGAGGAAATCATCGCGATTTGCGAGCCGTTGGACTTGTTTCTGACGCTGAAACGTGTGTGCATTACATTTGGCGCGTAAAGTGGAGTAAAAAGAGCGCTTAAACGTCGAAATATCTCAAACGGGATAGAAATGACGGTCAGTTTTCGTCAAAATCGAGGAAATCATCGCGATTTGCGAGCCGTTGGCTTGTTTCGACGCTGAAACGTGTGTGCATTACATTTGGCGCGTAAAGTGGAGTAAAAAGAGCGCTTAAACGTCGAAATATCTCAAACGGTATAGAAATGACGGTCAGCTTTCGTCAAAATCGAGGAAATCATCGCGATTTGCGAGCCGTTGGGCTTGTTTCGACGCTGAAACGTGTGTGCATTACATTTGGCGCGTAAAGTGGAGTAAAAAGAGCGCTTAAACGTCGAAATATCTCAAACGTGATAGAAATGACGGTCAGTTTTCGTCAAAATCGAGGAAATCATCGTGATTTGCGAGCCGTTGGGCTTGTTTCGACGCTGAAACGTGTGTGCATTGGCATTTGGCGCGTAAAGTGGAGTAAAAAGAGCGCTTAAACGTCGAAATATCTCAAACGGGATAGAAATGACGGTCAGTTTTCGTCAAAATCGAGGAAATCATCGCGATTTGCGAGCCGTTGGGCTTGTTTCGACGCTGAAACGTGTGTGCATTACATTGGCGCGTAAAGTGGAGTAAAAAGAGCGCTTAAACGTCGAAATATCTCAAACGCGATAGAAATGACGGTCAGTTTTCGTCAAAATCGAGGAAATCATCGTGATTTGCGAGCCGTTGGGCTTGTTTCGACGCTGAAACGTGTGTGCATTACATTTGGCGCGTAAAGTGGAGTAAAAGAGCGCTTAAACGTCGGAAATATCTCAAACGGGATAGAAATGACGGTCAGTTTTCGTCAAAATCGAGGAAATCATCGCGATTTGCGAGCTGTTGGCTTTGTTTCGACGCTGAAACGTGTGTGCATTGCATTTGGCGCGTAAAGTGGAGTAAAAAAGAGCGCTTAAACGTCGAAATATCTCCAAACGTGATAGAAATGACGGTCAGTTTTCGTCAAAATCGAGGAAATCATCGCGATTTGCGAGCTGTTGGGACTTGTTTCGACGCTGAAACGTGTGTGCATTACATTTGGCGCGTAAAGTGGAGTAAAAAGAGCGCTTAAACGTCGAAATATCTCAAACGTGATAGAAATGACGGTCAGTTTTCGTCAAAATCGAGGAAATCATCGCGATTTGCGAGCCGTTGGGCTTGTTTCGACGCTGAAACGTGTGCATTACATTTGGCGTGTAAAGTGGAGTAAAAGGTGCGCTTAAACGTCGAAATATCTCAAACGGGATAGAAATGACGGTTAGTTTTCGTCAAAATCGAGGAAATCATCGCGATTTGCGAGCTGTTGGGCTTGTTTCGACGCTGAAACGTGTGTGCATTACATTTGGCGCGTAAAGTGGAGTAAAAGAGCGCTTAAACGTCGAAATATCTCAAACGGTATAGAAATGACGGTCAGTTTTCGTCACAAATCGACTGCCGTAACACGTTTGCGAGCCGTTGGGCTTGTTTCGACGCTGAAACGTGTGTGCATTACATTTGGCGCGTAAAGTGGAGTAAAAAGAGCGCTTAAACGTCGAAATATCTCAAACATGATAGAAATGACAGTCGGTTTTCGTCAAAATCGAGGAAATCATCGCGATTTGCGAGCTGTTGGGCTTTGTTTCGACGCTGAAACGTGTGTGCATTACATTTGGCGCGTAAAGTGGAGTAAAAGAGCGCTTAAACGTCGAAATATCTCAAACGTGATAGAAATGACGGTCAGTTTTCGTCAAAATCGAGGAAATCATCGCGATTTGCGAGCCGTTGGGCTTGTTTCCTGACGCTGAAACGTTGTGTGCATTACATTTGACGCGTAAAGTGGAGAAAAGAGCGCTTAAACGTCGAAATTTATCTCAAACGTGATAGAAATGACGGTCAGTTTTCGCCAAAATACGAGGGAATCATCGCGATTTGCGAGCCGTTGGGCTTGTTTCACGCTGAAACTTGTGTGCACATTGTTTGGCGCGTAAAGTGGAGGAAAAGAGCGCTTAAACGTCGAAATATCTCAAACGCTGATAGAAATGACGGTCGGGTTTTCGCCGTAATCGAGGAAATCATCGCGATTTGCGAGCCGTGTCCGTTGCTTTGCGACGCTGAAACGTGTGTGCATTACATTTGGCGCGTAAACGCGTGGCGTGAAAGAGCGCTTAAACGTCGAAATATCCCAAACGAGTAGAAAAATGACGGTCAGTTTCGTCAAATCAGGAAATCATCGCGATTTGCGAGCTGTTGGTGTTTTGTTTTTTGACGCTGAAACGTGTGTACATTACATTTGGCGCGTAAGAGTGGAGTAAAAGAGTGCTTAAACGTCGAAATATCTCCAAACGGGATAGAAATGACGGTCAGTTTTCGTCAAAATCGACGAAATCTTTGCGATTTGCGAGCCGTTGGGCTTGTTTCTGACGCTGAAACGTGTGTGCATTGCATTTGGCGCGTAAAGTGGAGTAAAAGAGTGCTTAAACGTCGAAATATCTCAAACGTGATAGAAACAACGGTCAGTTTTCGTCAAAATCGAGAAGATCATTGCGACTTTTCGAGCTGTTGGGCTTGTTGCGAAGCTGAAACGTGTGTGCATTACATTTGGCGCGTAAAGTGGAGTAAAAAGAGCGCTTAAACGTCGAAGTATCTCAAACGCGATTGAAATTTGACGGTCAGTTTTCGTCAAAATCGAGGAAATCATTGCGATTTGCGAGCCGTTGGAGCTTGTTTCCACGCTGAAACGTGTGTGTCATTGCATTTGGCGCGCTAAAAGTGGAGTAAAGGGTGCTTAAACGTCGGAAATATCTCAAACAGATAGAACCCACTCCCCCTCGGGCATTACATGCCGCGTGCGGGAGAAAAGAGTGCTTAAACTCGAAATATCTCAAACGCGATAGAAATGACGTCAGTTTTCGTCAAAATCGAGGAAATCATGCGCGATTTGCGAGCAGTTAGGCTTGTTTCGACGCTGGAACGTGTGTGCATTACATTTGGCGCGTAAAGTGGAGTGAAAAGTGTGCGCTGAAACGTCCCAATATCTCAAACAGGATAGAAATAACGGTCAGTTTTCGTCAAAATCGACGAAATCTTTGCGATTTGCGAGCCGTTGGGGCTTGTTGCGAAGCTGAAACGTGTGTGCATTACATTTGCGCGTAAAGGGTGCGTGGAGTAGAAAGAGCGCTTAAACGTCGAAATATCTCAAACGTGATAGAAATGCACGGTTACGTTTTTCGTCAAAAATCGAGAAAATCGTCGCGATTTGCGGAGCCGTTGGAGCTTGTTTTCACGGTGAAACGTGTGTGCATTACATCTTTGGCGCGTAAAGTGGAGTAAGAAGAGCGCT
>JACSOB010000260.1:0-28931 GCA_019677175.1 Bombus sylvicola | reverse complement strand
GAGATTGGCAATGAATCGCAAAACGAGGAGTTCACGGAAGATACCGCGAATACGTATGAATTACGGTCCGGTACCCTTCATCGTAAAATACAGAGAAAAGGCAAAACCTCTCTGCTTGCCCATTGTCCCCAGAAGTTTTAGGTGGTCCGTTATACCATGTGCAACAGTCAATTATGCACTTAGGTTGGGATAAAACGCTTGAGAAACTGTACGAGTATTACTGGTTCGAAGGAATGGCGAGATATGTTCGTAAATTCATCGAGAACTGTCGTGCTTGTCGAGTTTCGAAGGCTAGTTCAGGTAAAATACAAGCTGAATTACATCCTATACCTAAGACCAGCATACCCTGACATACCGTTCACGTGGACATAACGGGCAAACTAAGCGGTAAAAGTGGTTCGAAAGAATATGTCATTGTTTTGGTCGACGTCTTCACTAGATTCGCATATCTGCATCATACTCGTAGAATAGATTCTCTTAGTACCGTTAAAGCACTTTAGTATGCTATATTTTTATTCGGCGGTCCTTGCCGGATAATAGCGGATCAGGAGAGGTGTCCTACGGGTAACGAACGAATTCCAAGACTTCTGTCAATGTAAACACTAAACTCCACTTAATCTCAACCGGTGCGAGTAGGGCCAACGGACAGGTAGAGCGTATTATGAAGACGTAGAAAATTATGTTCACAATCGTAGAAACGACCGGGCGATCGTGGCTAGACGCGATTGGCAAAATACAACTGGCTTTAAATTACACTACTAACCGCGTGACTAAATCGAGTCCATTGGAACTATTAATTGGTAGAACAGCAAAGACCTTACGACTCGTTGATACCCGATAATATCGAAGAAAGAGAAGTAGATATCTCGGATATAAGACAGCAGGCAATAGAGAATATAGAAACTAGTGTTAGATACGATAAAGATGAATTTGACAAAACTAAAGCTAAAATAGTTAGATTTAACCTTGGTGATTTTGTATTACGCAAAATTGAAGAGAGAAACCAGTGTAAACTAGATCCAAAATTTAAGGGCCCATTTAGGATAGCGGAGATTTTGGAGGGGGACCGATATATTCTAAAAACGCTAGACGGCAAACGCTCTTACAAGTATAGTCATGACCGGCTGAGAAAGATGCCAGATAGTCGCATTCCTGCGGATTTGGATGTTGTTAGTGGTGGCGATGACAGTGACACACGCGATATCAGTACCCCGACCCCTGAGGGTCATTAACGCAACGTCAGGAAACCCGAAGCGGTCGTGTTTCCACACGCACTGTTAGCGGCTACGCCAGAAGCCCGAAGCGGTCGTGTTTCCACACGCACTGTTAGCGGCTACGCCAGAAGCCCGGAAGCGGTCGTGTTTCCACACGCACTGTTAGCGGCTACGCCAGAAGCCCGAAGCGGTCGTGTTTCCACACGCACTGTTAGCGGCTACGCCAGAAGCCCGAAGCGGTCGTGTTTCCACACGCACTGTTAGCGGCTACGCCAGAAGCCCGAAGCGGTCGTGTATTCACACGCACTGTTAGCGGCTACGCCAAAAGCCCGAAGCGGTCGTGTATCCACACGCACTGTTAGCGGCTACGCCAAAAGCCCGAAGCGGTCGTGTATTCACACGCACTGTTAGCGGCAATTATCATCTGGGTGCAAAATCGCAAATAGTCCATCACGCCACTACGACCCGACTGATAAACCACAGGATGCAACTAATATTTCGAATACGAACCATAACGTTAATAATCCTGTCCTTTTACTTTCGTTTCCGAAACCCCTAGCAAAATCCTGTTATCGAACTGGACCCTTGGTTTATTTAACATTTGATTAAGTTGTAAATAATGTTGATTGTACCAAATCTAATATTAGGAAAACCCAATACTTTAGCTACACCCGAGGACGTGTGATAGTCAGGATGGCCGTGTCGGAGATGAAATGACATCGAAGCCTTCCCTTTGGAACTTCGGGATAATCCCCTAACACCGTAATCTAGATTCTATCATAGGCGTAATTAAACAATTGTCGTCTTTCGATCCGATTGTATTTGCTTGAGACTTGTGATAGTGAGCTTAGGCTCGAGGCGACAGCCAGTCGCCGAACGTAGCCGCGGTCACGGGATGAACGCTTTGTCTAACAAAGGCATGGAGTAATTCTATAGGTTCTCCTTAAAAAGGAAATAGTTGTAACACTCGACAGTAAGCATTCCAACGGTCTCTGTCCCGTAGCTCGCCACACGCAGACCCTATTCTTCGAGTAAGATGATTGCCAGATGTCGATGCGTCTCCGCAGTACGTGTTCAGCTAGCCCCAGGGCCCGTTATAAATATTAAGATCTAGTTACCTAAAGTCCTTCATATAGACAAACAGTCTTTGTCCCAACTACGGGAAAATAGGGGAGACCCATTTTTCAACGAGCGGCGTCTCCCACTAGCAACTTTCCCTCGAGGGCGACTAGCATCTTTTTCTAACCACCGATATGGAGATTGACCAATTAGCAGCAACGCCAATTTCCCTTACCTTCTGAACGAAGGCTATCCTCGACGAATCCAATGATCTCGTATCCTTAGACACACCCCATCATAGCTTTCCTCCGCAGCATCAGCGCGACGGAAAGTCATTCTCTCGTGAGGTCGTACTAGCGAGTCACTTAGTGTCTGTACGCTCGGTGGATATTCCACAATTGGATTTTAACAAAGAGTCCGACTTAGATATTGTGGGCATGTTCATCCATCATCCCGTTGACCGCGGATTCGTTATTGAACCTAAGTTCGTTGTCATTAGTTTCTCGAGTACCTGATTACCACGGTTACTTGTCTAATTCTATAATAATCGTATTTGCACTGGTTGATGTCTTCTCTATTGCATAACGACAACGTGTAATCCGAACGAAGATTCGTTTCACGCCCCTAACTCTAATTCTAACGTAAACCCGACATATATATATATATAAATATATAATCTGCACTCTAAACTAAACTACTACTAATAATCTAAATGAATACAAAAGAAATAGAACACACAACGCAACACTAGGAACTAAGTAACGACCTGTCGACAGGCTGGAACGTTCAAAATAATTGACACCGCAACGACTTGAAGAATTGCCTACAGATTCTACTGTCAAACACAAATATGTGGAAAACACATTAAACACACAATAATCTAGGAAAATACTATGTTGTCACAATACAAGATATATATGTATATATGAAATCAAAATATAACCTCAAACACACAACGTCATAACACTAAAGAATCTAAATGAAAATCAAACTACAAGAAATATATACATGTATACGTGTACGTGTGTGTGTTCTATCTTATTAAATGAAATTAATATAAAATAAATAATTAACATTTCACTTCGCGTACACCACTAGAAGAAATATGTATACGCATATGTATATATATATATACATTTTTGTGTGTGTTTTATATTATTGAACACTATAAAATAAACTACTCGGAACAATAAATAACACTATCGGAAAAATTACAAAACATTAGTCACATTAAAAACGACGCACAATATAAATATATATATATATATATATATGAACAGGTTCACATAACGAATCCTATTGTCAACTTGGGAAAATCCAATAAAATCGTAACATATCTAGACGTTTAAAAGTTGGATATATTAAAATATGTCAATTTGCCGTTATTCTGCGTAAAATATATTAAACAACAATGCGAAATTTCGTAATAAATAATTATAAAATGAGAATTCATTCGCCGAACATGCATGTCTATATAAACGGTACAGATGTGCATATACTAAATACAATCTAAATGAATATCAAAAGTAATAGAACACACAACGCAACACTAGGAACTACTAGAAACAACCTGTCGATAAGAAAAAACGTCCAAAATTTTATTATATTATATAAATATATAATCTATACTGTAAGCAATATATAAATAATCTAAATGATACAATAAAAATAGAACCTAACGCGATAACGCCTAGTAAGACGTGTTGACAGCTGTAAACATGCTAACGACAAATAGCCTTTGTTCAACACGTACCTTGAAGAATTGCCTACAGATTCTACTGTCAAACCCCACGCTTTGAGAACGATATAAACTACACAATAGATCTGATGATACTATGTTGTCATCAACAAGATATATATGTATATATGAAATCAAAATATAACCTCAAGCACACAACATCATATCACTAAAGAATCTAAATGAAAATCAAACTACCGAAATATATACATGTATATACGTGTACGTGTGTGTGTTCTATCTTATTAAATGAAGTTAATATAAAATAAATAATTAACATTTCACTTCGCGTACACCACTAGAAGAAATATGTATACGCATATGTATATATATATATATATATACACGTTTGTGTGTGTTTTATATTATTGAACACTATAAAATAAACTACTCGGAACAATAAATAACACTATCGGAAAAATTACAAAACATTAGTCACATTAAAAACGACGCACAATATAAATATATATATATATATATATATATATATACATTCACATGAACAATACTATTGTCATTTTAACAATAATAATAGTAACAATATCAAGACAGCAGTCGAAAATTTGGATATATTCACATATGTCAACTCAAAATTCATTTACGTAGAGAAACATATTAAACAACAAATGCCAACATTTCAGTAAAATAATTATAAAATGAGAACTACATTACGAAACATGCATGTCTATATATAATATATAAATATATATACTAAATTACAATCTAAATGAATACAAAAGAAATAGAACACACAACGCAACACTAGGAACTAAGAAACAACCTGTCGATAGGCTAAAACGTTCAAAATTATATATATATTATATAAATATATAATCTATACTGTAAACTAATATTAATAATCTAAATGAATACAAATGAAATAGAACTCATAACGCAACACTAGGGACTAAGTAACGACCTGTCGACAGGCTGGAACGTTCAAAATAATTGACACCGCAACGACTTGAAGAATTGCCTACAGATTCTACTGTCAAACACAAATACGTGGAAAACACATTAAACGCACAATAATCTAGAAATAAACTTTAATACTATGTTGTCACAATACAAGATATATATGTATATATGAAATCAAAATATAACCTCAAGCACACAACATCATATCACTAAAGAATCTAAATGAAAATCAAACTACAAGAAATATATACATGTATACGTGTACGTGTGTGTGTTCTATCTTATTAAATGAAGTTAATATAAAATAAATAATTAACATTTCACTTCGCGTACACCACTAGAAGAAATATGTATACGCATATGTATATATATATATATACACGTTTGTGTGTGTTTTATATTATTGAACACTATAAAATAAACTACTCGGAACAATAAATAACACTATCGGAAAAATTACAAAACATTAGTCACATTAAAAACGACGCACAATATAAATATATATATATATATATATATATATTCACATGAACAATACTATTGTCATTTTAACAATAATAATAGTAACAATATCAAGACAGCAGTCGAAAATTTGGATATATTCACATATGTCAACTCAAAATTCATTTACGTAGAGAAACATATTAAACAACAAATGCCAACATTTCAGTAAAATAATTATAAAATGAGAACTACATTACGAAACATGCATGTCTATATATAATATATAAATATATATACTAAATTACAATCTAAATGAATACAAAAGAAATAGAACACACAACGCAACACTAGGAACTAAGAAACAACCTGTCGATAGGCTAAAACGTTCAAAATTATATATATATTATATAAATATATAATCTATACTGTAAACTAATATTAATAATCTAAATGAATACAAATGAAATAGAACTCATAACGCGACACTAGGGACTAAGTAACGACCTGTCGACAGGCTGGAACGTTCAAAATAATTGACACCGCAACGACTTGAAGAATTGCCTACAGATTCTACTGTCAAACACAAAATATGTGGAAAACACATTAAACGCACAATAATCTAGAAATAAACTTTAATACTATGTTGTCACAATACAAGATATATATGTATATATGAAATCAAAATATAACCTCAAGCACACAACATCATATCACTAAAGAATCTAAATGAAAATCAAACTACAAGAAATATATACATGTATACGTGTACGTGTGTGTGTTCTATCTTATTAAATGAAATTAATATAAAATAAATAATTAACATTTCACTTCTTATGAAACTACACCACTAAAAGAAATATGTATACGCATATGTATATATATATATATATATATAAATACACGTTTGTGTGTGTTTTATATTATTGAACACTATAAAATAAACTACTCTGAACAATAAATAACACTATCGGAAAAATTACAAAACATTAGTCACACACAATATAAATATATATATATATATATTCATTCACACAAGTAATACTATTGTCATTTTAACAATAATGATAACAATATTAACAATAAATATATAGACTAATTGCGGTAGAATAAGGAAAAACGAGCGACAAACGGAAAATCACTTCGATATCGAACAAAACTAAAGATCCGCCACTGTAACCTCACTGACGACATTTGCGAGCAGCCATGTTAGATTTATACGCGCACGTCGGAACACACGCAATAATTATACACGTTAGATAAATACAAAATACTATATTTCTCACTTCAACTATACGTCAAAACATCAAAACAAGATTTACACATAATTGATAAATAGATCCGAGATCAATAGAAATCACTGTATGCGAGAGACACTCACGGGCGGCCATCTTGAAACATGCGTGCACTAACTATTATGTATTACGAAAAAATAAATTATACTTTCGATAGGAAAAAGAAAGAAAAGGAAAAGGAAAGAACAACGAAAATAAATATTTAATACAAAAATGGAACGTCGTGCCGAGGTAGAAATAAATAATAACACGCGACAGGAATGATGGGGATTGGTGGAAATCAGCCGCGAGAAACAAATCATGAAAACACATTGTTAACATTTTTTTTTAAATATATATTGTCAAATACAAATGTATAAAATATATATATATATATATATATATATATATAAATAAAAAAAAAAAAAAAAATTAAACAAATATATTTAACAAACATAAGATAGATAGCTTTGCATTTAAATGTATATATATATTGAACATATAAACAAAATAATAATAAGGAACCCACGACGAGTCGCCCACGGGTTCTTCGGAATCCCTCTTCCAATTGCGCTGAAACGACACAATACAGTTTAAATAAAACGAATCAGGACGAATCAAGCGAACTAAAAACAAGATAAAATACGCACCAGGGAAATCTGCATGAGAACCTCCGATAGAGGCGCCTCCGTAAACACTGTTCAAACGTCAATCACCGAAGCCTAAGGAAACAACAAAAAAGGAAAAGGATCAAAATCACGAAAACAACCATAATATGCAAATATCCATCGAAACCAAACTTACGGAAAATAACTCGAAGGTGGAGGACCTCGTTCTGGGAGAGCAGCGGACTGCGCGTGTTGCCCGAGCGAACATCGAAATGATACTGACGCTGCAGCCGCCAGCCCTTGCACGTGCCGAAGAAAACACAGATAATTCCCACGATACAAACGTCAAGGTTTCGCTCAAGAAAAACTAAATCAGCATGGAACTCTTCAAATCTCCTAGACGCTAGCTCAGCAGAAACACAGGACCGACAGAAACTGAGTCGAAATATGAAATTCGCATTCTGTCACGTACGATCTCAGGAAACCAAAAACTGCAACGTCCTGATTCCCACGGAAGCATACCCCCAGTGGACCACCACCCCGTGGGGGATAGCATTATAAATAAGCATAGCAACATAGAGCAGCGTCCAGTTATTTTTTTCGATCATTATACCGTCCAGTTTTATTACGTTCATTCTTGTATTCATTCTTGTGTTCATATTCTTGTGGTCATTATTGTAACGAGTATTCTTGGCTCATTATTATTTCGTCCAGTATAGTTTGATTATTACGTTCATTCTTGCGTTAAACATTTGTGTAACACTTAGCGTTTCGGCGATCTTTAGTTGTTCATTATAAAAAGAAAAGAGAGAGTCGCGATCAAGTTAGAGATTTTCCGAAGTCCCCATTACATTGTCAAAATAAAATATATATATTGTAATTGCGATATTAATTCGGTTAGAGATTTGTAAGGTGTTTATCAAAATAAATAAGTAAGTAAAATAGAAATTCGATAATAAATTATACCCGAGTTCGAGTAATAAATCCCATCGAAAATAAAACACCAACGACCATCGGAACAAGCGAGTTAATGGCGCCAGACAGCACTCACTTATCAAGGTAAGAAATTCAATTTTGAGAATTTCCTTCTTCTCTGATAATTTCGTTGCACCCGAGAATCAAACTAGAGCTATCTACCATCGAATTCATTTTATTTCCGTGGACGGTTTGAAGATAAATTATTGTTTAAACTTCAACCAAAGGGGTTGTCCACTGTGTTGGCTTGTGCAACCGGTGCTTTCGATCATCGGAAACACCTATTGATCTTCGCATTCCTCCTCCCACTGTTGGCAACTTATTGCCCGTCTTTGGGCAAGGCTTGCGAAATCACACAAGTCCCGCACAGAGAGGACGATTAAATTCATCGACGGCGTTAATCGAAAATCTAGAGCAAACACCGCGGCAGAACAATACCGGCATTGCTATTAACCGATATTCTTGCCGTCATTGCATGCGATTGAAAAGAAAACAAGAAGAGAAAATAGTAGAATAATTTCCTTTTGAGAATTCAACCAAAGGATCGTTCGCTGTGTTGGCTTGTGCAACCGGTGTTTTCGATCATCGAAAACACCCATTGATCCTCACATTCCTCCTCCCACTGTTGGCGAAATATTGCCCGTCTTTGGGAAAGGCTTGTGAAATCACACGAACCCCACACAGAGAGGATCGTTAAAATCACCCTCGACAATTATATTCGAAGGCAAGAAAATCGTGACAACCGAACCAATCGTAGTAACGAATTGAGCTTTGGACATATTATTATAGCGAAATTAAAAAGAGAAGAAGAAGGCAAGCGTAAAGTAAATTTTGTATCAAACAACGGAAAATTCACATTCTTATCCAATCCGTTAACGCGAAAATTCTTGTTCTACCTCCTCTCACATTAATATATATATATACACATATACGTGCGTAACAACCTAAGCGATTCAACATTCAAATAAAAATCCGTTCAACAAGTACAAATATTTATTGCATTTAACTTTAATCCTCTCCCGTGCCAGTATTCCTGCGCATAGCAGGTTAGCCGAAAAGTGGAATTTATTTGCCAGTTGCTTTAAACATCAGTTAACGCTACCACTAAACATAAAATTAATGAATGAACATCTCACATAATTACTGAAAATCAAGACAGATAAAGGTACTGAGATTCGTCTTCCCTCAGCCTAGAGCGTGCCTGAAAAGGCATCTCTTGCTAGGAATTCAATCTAATAGTTACCAAAAATCAAGACAGATAAAGGTACTAAGATTCGTCTTCCCTCAGCCTAGAGCGTGCCTGAAAAGGCATCTCTTGCTAGGAATTCAATCTAATAGTTACCAAAAATCAAGACAGATAAAGGTACTAAGATTCGTCTTCCCTCAGCCTAGAGCGTGCCTGAAAAGGCATCTCTTGCTAGGAATTCAATCTAATAGTTACCAAAAATCACGAGACAGATAAAGGTACTAAGATTCGTCTTCCCTCAGCCTAGAGCGTGCCTGAAAAGGCATCTTGCTAAGGAATTCAATCTAATAGTTACCAAAAATCAAGACAGATAAAGGTACTAAGATTCGTCTTCCCTCAGCCTAGAGCGTGCCTGAAAAGGCATCTCTTGCTAGGAATTCAATCTAATAGTTACCAAAAATCACGACAGATAAAGGTACTAAGATTCGTCTTCCCTCAGCCTAGAGCGTGCCTGAAAAGGCATCTCTTGCTAGGAATTCAATCTAATAGTTACCAAAAATCACGACAGATAAAGGTACTAAGATTCGTCTTCCCTCAGCCTAGAGCGTGCCTGAAAAGGCATCTCTTGCTAGGAATTCAATCTAATAGTTACCAAAAATCACGACAGATAAAGGTACTAAGATTCGTCTTCCCTCAGCCTAGAGCGTGCCTGAAAAGGCATCTCTTGCTAGGAATTCAATCTAATAGTTACCAAAAATCACGACAGATAAAGGACTAAGATTCGTCTTCCCTCAGCCTAGAGCGTGCCTGAAAAGGCATCTCTTGCTAGGAATTCAATCTAATAGTTACCAAAAATCACGACGCCTAGACGAACAATACTACCGCTCACGAACATTTATAAATAAGTAAAGAAAAATAAAAAATAAAAAATTTTAATATAAAAAAGGAAAGAGAAGAAAAAATATTACAATAAATTGTGACACGGAAAAGTTAATAAAGGATAAAGGAAAAGAGAGAAAAAATATTACAATAAATTGTAACACGGAAAAAGTTAATAAAAGAGAGAGGAAAAGAGATAACAGTAATAAAAGAAATTCTTTGAAATAGTCCTTAGACTATTTCTGGTGGCAGCAACTACCTTATTAATCGGCAACCTTAAATCGATATTCCACTAATTTCCCCTGCAGATTACATCCGGACCAAGCAGGTAGGTGGAAAAAATTTTACCTAGATTTAAGCCAAATTAAGATTAAGAAGCGTCATCGCGAATCGTAGGCCATACGTTTTAATGGGTAAAGAAACACTATTATTTTGAGTAATGTCTTCAGCGTTTCAGTAAAACGCTAACGTCCACCCAACCAATCGTTTCCCGTCTTTTAAATAATATTGTAATTCGATATTAATTCGGTTAGATTTGTAAGGTGTTTATCAAAAATAAATAAGTAAGTAAAATAGAAATTCGATAATAAATTATACCCGAGTTCGAGTAATAAATCCCATCGATAAAACACCAACGACCATCGGAACAAGCGAGTTAATGGCGCCAGACAGCACTCACTTATCAAGGTAAAGAAATTCAATTTTGAGAATTTCCTTCTTCTCTGATAATTTCGTTGCACCCGAGAATCAAACTAGAGCTATCTACCATCGAATTCATTTTATTTCCGTGGACGGTTTGAAGATAAATTATTGTTTAAAATTCAACCAAAAGGGGTTGTCCACTGTGTTGGCTTGTGCAACCGGTGCTTTCGATCATCGGAAACACCTATTGATCTTCGCATTCCTCCTCCCACTGTTGGCAACTTATTGCCCGTCTTTGGGCAAGGCGCTTGCGAAATCACACAAGTCCCGCACAGAGAGGACGATTAAATTCATCGACGGCGTTAATCGAAAATCTAGAGCAAACACCGCGGCAGAACAATACCGGCATTGCTATTAACCGATATTCTTGCCGTCATTGCATGCGATTGAAAAGAAAACAAGAAGAGAAAATAGTAGAATAATTTCCTTTTGAGAATTCAACCAAAGGATCGTTCGCTGTGTTGGCTTGTGCAACCGGTGTTTTCGATCATCGAAAACACCCATTGATCCTCACATTCCTCCTCCACTGTTGGCGAAATATTGCCCGTCTTTGGGAAAGGCTTGTGAAATCACACGAACCCCACACAGAGAGGATCGTTAAAATCACCCTCGACAATTATATTCGAAGGCAAGAAAATCGTGACAACCGAACCAATCGTAGTAACGAAGTTGAGCTTTGGACATATTATTATAGCGAAATTAAAAGAGAGAAGAAGAGGCAAGCGTAAAAGTAAATTTGTATCAAACAACGGAAAATTCACATTCTTATCCAATCCGTTAACGCGAAAATTCTTGTTCTACCTCCTCTCACATTAATATATATATATACACATATACGTGCGTAACAACCTAAGCGATTCAACATTCAAATAAAAATCCGTTCAACAAGTACAAATATTTATTGCATTTAACTTTAATCCTCTCCCGTGCCAGTATTCCTGCGCATAGCAGGTTAGCCGAAAAGTGGAATTTATTTGCCAGTTGCTTTAAACATCAGTTAACGCTACCACTAAACATAAAATTAATGAATGAACATCTCACATAATTACTGAAAATCAAGACAGATAAAGGTACTGAGATTCGTCTTCCCTCAGCCTAGAGCGTGCCCGAAAAGGCATCTCTTGCTAGAATTCAATCTAATAGTTACCAAAAATCAAGACAGATAAAGGTACTAAGATTCGTCTTCCCTCAGCCTAGAGCGTGCCTGAAAAGGCATCTCTTGCTAGAATTCAATCTAATAGTTACCAAACATCAAGACAGATAAAGGTACTGAGATTCGTCTTCCCTCAGCCTAGAGCGTGCCTGAAAAGGCATCTCTTTGCTAGGAATTCAATCTAATAGTTACCAAAAATCAAGACAGATAAAGGTACTAAGATTCGTCTTCCCTCAGCCTAGAGCGTGCCTGAAAAGGCATCTCTTGCTAGAATTCAATCTAATAGTTACCAAAAATCAAACGATAAAGGTACTAAATTCTTTCCCTCAGCCACGCTAAAACATCTCTTCTATTCCATTAATGAAACATCTTTATTACTATATCTAGCCTAGAGCGGAAACATCTCTTGCTAATTCTCTATTACAACACACTTCTTTCCAATAATCTCTGCTAGATTTTATCACCTAGGTAAACTCCTAGGTAAAACTCTCTTGCTAGTTCATCTATATACCAAAAACACGACTAGCAACATACTACCTCACGAAATTTATAATAAGAAAGTATATTTTAATGTAAAGAGGAAAAAAAAAAATTACATAAATTGTGACACGGAAAAGTTAATAAAGGATAAAGGAAAAGAGAAAAAATTACAATAAATTGTAATGCGAAAAGTTAATAAAGAGAGGAAAGAGAACAGTAATAAAGAAATTCTTTGGAAATAGTCCTTGGAGCTATTTCTGGTGATGCAACTACCTTATTAATCGGCAACCTTAAATCGATATTCCACTAATTTCCCCTGCAGATTACATCCGGACCAAGCAGGTAGGTGGAAAAATTTTACCTAGATTTAAGCCAAATTAAGATTAAGAAGCGTCATCGCGAATCGTAGCGGATCACGAACAGATTCGTCGCATGTGCATTACATTTGGCGCGTGAAGTGCAGTGAAAAGAGACGCTTAAACGTCGAAATATCTCAATCGGGATGGAAATGACGGTCAATTTTCGTCAAAATCGACGAAATCATCGCGATTTGGGAGCCGTTGGGATTGTTTGGGGGGGGGGGGGGGGGGGGGGGTGGGGGGGCTGTTGACGCTGAAACGTGTGTGCATTACATTTGGCGCGTAAAGTGCAGTGAAAAGAGCGCTTAAACGTCGAAATATCTCAAACGGGATGGAAATGACGGTCAATTTTTCGTCAAAATCGACGAAATCATCGCGATTTGCGAGCCGTTGGGCTTGTTTCGACGCTGAAACGTGTGTGCATTGACATTTGGCGCGTAAAGTGCAGTGAAAAGAGCGCTTAAACGTCGAAATATCTCAAACGGGATGGAAATGACGGTCAATTTTCGTCAAAATCGACGAAATCATCGCGATTTGCGGGCCGTTGGGCTTGTTTCGACGCTGAAACGTGTGTGCATTACATTTGGCGCGTAAAGTGCAGTGAAAAGAGCGCTTAAACGTCGAAATATCTCAAACGGGATGGAAATGACGGTCAATTTTCGTCAAAATCGACGAAATCATCGCGATTTGCGAGCCGTTGGGCTTTTTCGACGCTGTGTGTGGATTTGCGACATTTGGCGCGTAAAGTGCAGTGAAAAGAGCGCTTAAACGTCGAAATATCTCAAACGGGATGGAAATGGCGGATTTTCGTATGTCGACGAAATCATCGCGATTTGCGAGCCGTTGGGTTTGTTTCGACGCGATGTATGTAAGCTGTCACGTCCCGCGCTCCGCAAGCGCCGTAACAAGAAAAGAAACCATTCTATACAAAACACACGAATAAGGATTTGAACGCACAAGCGAACACGCGGCATCACAAACGAGGGCGATTAACAGATCCAACCAATAAATAAAATACATAATACAAACAATTCTGAATAAAACAGGAAATAAGAATAACTATAAAAGGGTAAAAATAATTGAAACGCCAGGAATATATATATATAAATATATTTCAATCAATCAATTTGGAGAGTTACATATAAGTATAAAACATATATGCTTAACATGTAATAACCTAGTGAATATTAGAGACAGTGCTTCCAATACTACGCAATAAATACAAAATTATCAAATTATAAAATATAAGTATACATGATGTCGAAAACTAATAGTTTAAACATACAATATCGTATTATTAGAGAAATGAAGGTTACGTTGTCAGAAATATATATATGTGTGCGAATTTTATCAAACCGATAATCTAAGATACATACTTAAAACTAGCCTGCATTCCGGTAAAAGATAAATAAATAATTGACATTTCATTTCGTATGAATACTACACCGCCAAGAGAAATATGCATATGAATACGTATATATATATATATATGCATGTGTGCGCGTATGTTTTATAGTATCGAATACTCTATAAAATAAACTACTCAAAACAATAAATAACGCAATCGAAGAATTACAAACGCACAACA
This sequence comes from Bombus sylvicola, assembly GCA_019677175.1. Lineage (NCBI taxonomy): Eukaryota > Metazoa > Arthropoda > Insecta > Hymenoptera > Apidae > Bombus > Bombus sylvicola. The sequence continues at coordinate 14,357 of JACSOB010000260.1, read as the reverse complement.
TAAAATATATATATATGCGTATATTCACACGAACAATACTTTAAAAGCAATATTAATAAGTAAATGTTTAATTGCGGTAGAATAAGGAAAACGAGCGGCAGACAATTACTTCGATATTAAACAAAATTTAAAGACCCGTTACTATAACTTTGCTGATGACATTCACGAGCAACCATGTTAGATTTACACGCGTCACGGCGATAGGAATATTAAGGATTAACGGAAGTCAGGCGCGAGAAATAAATCATGAAAACATGTTGTTAACACTTTTCTTTAATAAAATATGTGCGCAACTACAAATGTAAAAATATATATATATATATATATAATCAATTAAAAAAAGGAAATATAGAATTAAAATACATATATTTAACGAACATAAAATAGATATCATATTCAAAATATATATATATATATATATATATATATATATATAATAATAAAAAACAAAAGGCGTTTGAAAGAAAAATAATAATAAGGAACTTCCGAACGTCGATCACCGAAACCTAAGGGAAACATCAAAATCGCAAAAACAATCATAAGCGTACCCCCAGCGGACCACCACGCCGTGGGGGATGGCATTATAAATAAGTGAGCAACGTAGAGCAGAAAGATTACAGAGACTACTATAGGACTACGATAGATATCATTTAGCGATTAACATTATTATTCTGGTGAACATTAGTACGCTCAATCATCACTTATTATTCCGGTGAATATTCTTATTACATTGCTCACTCATTAACATTATCGTTATTATACTCACCAATTATCGATCAACATTATCATCCTGGTGAATATTCTTATTACATTATTCTTTGTTCATTATTATTGCGATCCTCGTTATTACGGTTTATAATTATTTTGTTCACTTTTGTTAATTATTTCGTTACTACGTTCGTTATCGCGCTCATCTTTAGAAATTTTGTATAGTATTTCGCGCTTCGGAGTCTTTAGTTTTTGGTCAAGAAAGAGAGCCGCGACCAAGGAAAGAGAGAATTTATCTTGAACGCGCATTGTAATTGCGGTATTAATCCAGTCAGTAAATTGTTCTGTCCGTACCGAAATAGAAAAATAAAGTAAAAGTTGATAGTAAACTATATTCGAGTTCAAGTAATAAACCTAGTAAAACCTTCGACGACCAACGGAGCAGCTGAGGTAAATGGCGCCAGACAGCGCCTACTCCTCAAGGTAAGAAAATTAATTTTGAGAATTTCCTTCTTCTCTGATAATTTCGTTGCCCTCGAGAATCGAATTAGAACTTCGTATCATCGGTCTCGTTCTATTTTCGCGAACGGTTTCGAAGATAGAATCATTGTTCAAACTCTAAATAAAAAAGGAATTGTCCGCTGTGTCGGCTTGTGCGAACAGTGTTTTCAGCTACTGAACCACCCACTGATCTTCGCATTCCTCCTCCCATTGTTGGCAAAATATTGCCCGTCTTTGGGCAAGGCTTGCGAAATCACACAAATCCCGCACAGAGAGGACTATTAAATACATCGTAACGGTCAATCGAAAATTAAAAGCAATACCGGCATTGCTAATAACCGATATTCTTGCCATCATTGCATGCGATTATAAGAGAGAAAATAGCAAAACAACTTCCCTTCGGAAATTTAACCAAAGGATCGTTCGCTGTGTTGGCTTGTGCAAACGGTGTTTTCGATTATCAAAACACCCATCGATCTTCGCATTCCTTCTCCCACTGTTGGTAAAATACTACCCGTCTTTGGGCAAGGCTTGCGAAATCACACGAGTCCCACACAGAGAGGATCGTTAGAATCATCCTCGATTATTAAACTCGAAAGGCAAGGAAATCGTGGTAACGGAATCAATCGTAGTAAATGAATTGAGTTTCGGTTCTAACGGCAAACTATTACAGTGAAATTAAAAAGAGAAGAAGAAGTCGAACGTAAAAATAAATTTATATAAAACAACGAAAATCTCACATTCCTATCAAATCCAGCAACGCTAAAGATATATATATATATACATCCGGCTAATAAACATATATATAAAGGTAATAATCTAAGCAATTCTACATTCAAATAAAATCCGTTCAACGAGGACAAATAATTATTAATCCCAGCTTTAATCCTCTCCCGTGCCAGTATTCCTGCACATCGCAGGTTAGCCGAAAAGTGAAATTCGTTTACCAGTTGCATTAAGCATCAGTTAACGCTACCCATTAAACGGAAAATTAATAAAAATATAATATTTCGAAATAGTCCTTAGACTATTTCTGGTGGCAGCAACTACCGTATTAATTAGAAATTTAAACCAGTATCGCATACACAATAATATCAATTCAATTTATCTTCAGACTAAATTCAAACTCAACAACAAAAAAAAAAAATTTCCGTAAACTCTAAATTTAAAAATTTGATCAATGTCAACAAATTTCGACGCTGAAACGTAGTGTGCATTACATTTGGCGCGTAAAGTGCAGTGAAAAGAGCGCTTAAACGTCGAAATATCTCAAACGGGATGGAAATGACGGTCAATTTTCGTCAAAATCGACGAAATCATCGCGATTTGCGAGCCGTTGGGCTTGTTTCGACGCTGAAACGTGTGCATTACATTTGGCGCGTAAAGTGCAGTGAAAAGAGCGCTTAAACGTCGAAATATCTCAAACGGGATGGAAATGACGGTCAATTTTCGTCAAAATCGACGAAATCATCGCGATTTGCGAGCCGTTGGGCTTGTTTCGACGCTGAAACGTGTGTGCATTACATTTGGCGCGTAAAGTGCAGTGAAAAGAGCGCTTAAACGTCGAAATATCTCAAACGGGATGGAAATGACGGTCAATTTTCGTCAAAATCGACGAAATCATCGCGATTTGCGAGCCGTTGGGCTTGTTTCGACGCTGAAACGTGTGTGCATTACATTTGGCGCGTAAAGTGCAGTGAAAAGAGCGCTTAAACGTCGAAATATCTCAAACGGGATGGAAATGACGGTCAATTTTCGTCAAAATCGACGAAATCATCGCGATTTGCGAGCCGTTGGGCTTGTTTCGACGCTGAAACGTGTGTGCATTACATTTGGCGCGTAAAGTGCAGTGAAAAGAGCGCTTAAACGTCGAAATATCTCAAACGGGATGGAAATGACGGTCAATTTTCGTCAAAATCGACGAAATCATCGCGATTTGCGAGCCGTTGGGCTTGTTTCGACGCTGAAACGTGTGTGCATTACATTTGGCGCGTAAAGTGCAGTGAAAAGAGCGCTTAAACGTCGAAATATCTCAAACGGGATGGAAATGACGGTCAATTTTCGTCAAAATCGACGAAATCATCGCGATTTGCGAGCCGTTGGGCTTGTTTCGACGCTGAAACGTGTGTGCATTACATTTGGCGCGTAAAGTGCAGTGAAAAGAGCGCTTAAACGTCGAAATATCTCAAACGGGATGGAAATGACGGTCAATTTTCGTCAAAATCGACGAAATCATCGCGATTTGCGAGCCGTTGGGCTTGTTTCGACGCTGAAACGTGTGTGCATTACATTTGGCGCGTAAAGTGCAGTGAAAAGAGCGCTTAAACGTCGAAATATCTCAAACGGGATGGAAATGACGGTCAATTTTCGTCAAAATCGACGAAATCATCGCGATTTGCGAGCCGTTGGGCTTGTTTCGACGCTGAAACGTGTGTGCATTACATTTGGCGCGTAAAGTGCAGTGAAAAGAGCGCTTAAACGTCGAAATATCTCAAACGGGATGGAAATGACGGTCAATTTTCGTCAAAATCGACGAAATCATCGCGATTTGCGAGCCGTTGGGCTTGTTTCGACGCTGAAACGTGTGTGCATTACATTTGGCGCGTAAAGTGCAGTGAAAAGAGCGCTTAAACGTCGAAATATCTCAAACGGGATGGAAATGACGGTCAATTTTCGTCAAAATCGACGAAATCATCGCGATTTGCGAGCCGTTGGGCTTGTTTCGACGCTGAAACGTGTGTGCATTACATTTGGCGCGTAAAGTGCAGTGAAAAGAGCGCTTAAACGTCGAAATATCTCAAACGGGATGGAAATGACGGTCAATTTTCGTCAAAATCGACGAAATCATCGCGATTTGCGAGCCGTTGGGCTTGTTTCGACGCTGAAACGTGTGTGCATTACATTTGGCGCGTAAAGTGCAGTGAAAAGAGCGCTTAAACGTCGAAATATCTCAAACGGGATGGAAATGACGGTCAATTTTCGTCAAAATCGACGAAATCATCGCGATTTGCGAGCCGTTGGGCTTGTTTCGACGCTGAAACGTGTGTGCATTACATTTGGCGCGTAAAGTGCAGTGAAAAGAGCGCTTAAACGTCGAAATATCTCAAACGGGATGGAAATGACGGTCAATTTTCGTCAAAATCGACGAAATCATCGCGATTTGCGAGCCGTTGGGCTTGTTTCGACGCTGAAACGTGTGTGCATTACATTTGGCGCGTAAAGTGCAGTGAAAAGAGCGCTTAAACGTCGAAATATCTCAAACGGGATGGAAATGACGGTCAATTTTCGTCAAAATCGACGAAATCATCGCGATTTGCGAGCCGTTGGGCTTGTTTCGACGCTGAAACGTGTGTGCATTACATTTGGCGCGTAAAGTGCAGTGAAAAGAGCGCTTAAACGTCGAAATATCTCAAACGGGATGGAAATGACGGTCAATTTTCGTCAAAATCGACGAAATCATCGCGATTTGCGAGCCGTTGGGCTTGTTTCGACGCTGAAACGTGTGTGCATTACATTTGGCGCGTAAAGTGCAGTGAAAAGAGCGCTTAAACGTCGAAATATCTCAAACGGGATGGAAATGACGGTCAATTTTCGTCAAAATCGACGAAATCATCGCGATTTGCGAGCCGTTGGGCTTGTTTCGACGCTGAAACGTGTGTGCATTACATTTGGCGCGTAAAGTGCAGTGAAAAGAGCGCTTAAACGTCGAAATATCTCAAACGGGATGGAAATGACGGTCAATTTTCGTCAAAATCGACGAAATCATCGCGATTTGCGAGCCGTTGGGCTTGTTTCGACGCTGAAACGTGTGTGCATTACATTTGGCGCGTAAAGTGCAGTGAAAAGAGCGCTTAAACGTCGAAATATCTCAAACGGGATGGAAATGACGGTCAATTTTCGTCAAAATCGACGAAATCATCGCGATTTGCGAGCCGTTGGGCTTGTTTCGACGCTGAAACGTGTGTGCATTACATTTGGCGCGTAAAGTGCAGTGAAAAGAGCGCTTAAACGTCGAAATATCTCAAACGGGATGGAAATGACGGTCAATTTTCGTCAAAATCGACGAAATCATCGCGATTTGCGAGCCGTTGGGCTTGTTTCGACGCTGAAACGTGTGTGCATTACATTTGGCGCGTAAAGTGCAGTGAAAAGAGCGCTTAAACGTCGAAATATCTCAAACGGGATGGAAATGACGGTCAATTTTCGTCAAAATCGACGAAATCATCGCGATTTGCGAGCCGTTGGGCTTGTTTCGACGCTGAAACGTGTGTGCATTACATTTGGCGCGTAAAGTGCAGTGAAAAGAGCGCTTAAACGTCGAAATATCTCAAACGGGATGGAAATGACGGTCAATTTTCGTCAAAATCGACGAAATCATCGCGATTTGCGAGCCGTTGGGCTTGTTTCGACGCTGAAACGTGTGTGCATTACATTTGGCGCGTAAAGTGCAGTGAAAAGAGCGCTTAAACGTCGAAATATCTCAAACGGGATGGAAATGACGGTCAATTTTCGTCAAAATCGACGAAATCATCGCGATTTGCGAGCCGTTGGGCTTGTTTCGACGCTGAAACGTGTGTGCATTACATTTGGCGCGTAAAGTGCAGTGAAAAGAGCGCTTAAACGTCGAAATATCTCAAACGGGATGGAAATGACGGTCAATTTTCGTAAAATGTAAAATCGACGAAATCATCGCGATTTGCGAGCCGTTGGGCTTGTTTCGACGCTGAAACGTGTGTGCATTACATTTGGCGCGTAAAGTGCAGTGAAAAGAGCGCTTAAACGTCGAAATATCTCAAACGGGATGGAAATGACGGTCAATTTTCGTCAAAATCGACGAAATCATCGCGATTTGCGAGCCGTTGGGCTTGTTTCGACGCTGAAACGTGTGTGCATTACATTTGGCGCGTAAAGTGCAGTGAAAAGAGCGCTTAAACGTCGAAATATCTCAAACGGGATGGAAATGACGGTCAATTTTCGTCAAAATCGACGAAATCATCGCGATTTGCGAGCCGTTGGGCTTGTTTCGACGCTGAAACGTGTGTGCATTACATTTGGCGCGTAAAGTGCAGTGAAAAGAGCGCTTAAACGTCGAAATATCTCAAACGGGATGGAAATGACGGTCAATTTTCGTCAAAATCGACGAAATCATCGCGATTTGCGAGCCGTTGGGCTTGTTTCGACGCTGAAACGTGTGTGCATTACATTTGGCGCGTAAAGTGCAGTGAAAAGAGCGCTTAAACGTCGAAATATCTCAAACGGGATGGAAATGACGGTCAATTTTCGTCAAAATCGACGAAATCATCGCGATTTGCGAGCCGTTGGGCTTGTTTCGACGCTGAAACGTGTGTGCATTACATTTGGCGCGTAAAGTGCAGTGAAAAGAGCGCTTAAACGTCGAAATATCTCAAACGGGATGGAAATGACGGTCAATTTTCGTCAAAATCGACGAAATCATCGCGATTTGCGAGCCGTTGGGCTTGTTTCGACGCTGAAACGTGTGCATTACATTTGGCGCGTAAAGTGCAGTGAAAAGAGCGCTTAAACGTCGAAATATCTCAAACGGGATGGAAATGACGGTCAATTTTCGTCAAAATCGACGAAATCATCGCGATTTGCGAGCCGTTGGGCTTGTTTCGACGCTGAAACGTGTGTGCATTACATTTGGCGCGTAAAGTGCAGTGAAAAGAGCGCTTAAACGTCGAAATATCTCAAACGGGATGGAAATGACGGTCAATTTTCGTCAAAATCGACGAAATCATCGCGATTTGCGAGCCGTTGGGCTTGTTTCGACGCTGAAACGTGTGTGCATTACATTTGGCGCGTAAAGTGCAGTGAAAAGAGCGCTTAAACGTCGAAATATCTCAAACGGGATGGAAATGACGGTCAATTTTCGTCAAAATCGACGAAATCATCGCGATTTGCGAGCCGTTGGGCTTGTTTCGACGCTGAAACGTGTGTGCATTACATTTGGCGCGTAAAGTGCAGTGAAAAGAGCGCTTAAACGTCGAAATATCTCAAACGGGATGGAAATGACGGTCAATTTTCGTCAAAATCGACGAAATCATCGCGATTTGCGAGCCGTTGGGCTTGTTTCGACGCTGAAACGTGTGTGCATTACATTTGGCGCGGTAAAGTGCAGTGAAAAGAGCCCGCTTAAACGTCGAAATATCTCAAACGGGGTGGAAATGACGGTCACTTTTCGTCAAAATCGATGAATCTCTCTATCTGCGATTTGTGTAGTCAGTTGGCCTTGTTTCGAGCTACGTGTGTGCACTAGCATTTGGTGTGTAAAGTGTAGTGAAAAGCGTACTTAAACGTCGAAATATCTCAAACGGGGATGGAAATGACGGTCAATTTTCGTCAAATGTTGAGATCATCGTGATTTGCGAGCCGTTGGGCTTGTTTCGACGCTGTAAAAGTGTGCGCGTTATTCTGGCGTGTATAGCGCAGTGAAAAGAGCGCTTAAACGTCGAAATATCCCAAACGGGATGGAATGATGGTCAGCTTTCGTAAAATCGTTGAAATCATCGCGAGGTTAAGCTAGTTTTGTTTCAGACTTGGTTTGTTTCTACGCTGAACGTGTGTGCATTAGCATTTGGCGTGTGAAGAGCAGTAAAAGAGCGCTGAAACGTCTGGATACCCCAACGGGTGGAAGTGAGGCTCCTTTTGTCTGTGAAATCTTCGTGTTTGCGAGCCGTTGGGCTTGTTTCTGATGCTGAAACGTGTGTGTCATTACATTTGGCGTGTGTAAAGTGTAGAAAGAGCGCTTAAACGTCGAAATGTCCTCTAAACGGATGGAATGACGGTCATCATCCTTCGTTAAATCGGGCTAGGTGAAGTCATCGTGACTTGCGAGCCGTTGGGCTTGTGTTCTGATGCTGAAACGTGTGTGCACCATAATTTTGTAAAGTGTAGTGAAAGAGCGCTTAAACGCCGAATATCTCAAACGGGATGGAAATGACGGTCGCTTTTCGTAAAGATGAAATCATCGTGTGATTTGTGACGTTGGGTTTGTTTCGACGCTGAAACGTGGTGCACTTCTTTGGCGCGCGTAAAGTGCAGTGAAAAGGAGCGCTTAACGTCGAAATATCTCAAACGGGATGGTAATTTACGGTCACTTTCGTCAAAATCGATCGAAATTCGTGTGCGAGCTGCGTTGGCTTGGTTTCGGACGCCGAAACGTGTGGCCTACGGTTTCGGCGCGTAAAGGGCAAAGAGCGCTTAAATCGTCGAAATATCTCAACGGGTGCAAATGACGGTCAATTTTCGTCAAAATCGTCGAAATCGTCGTGATTTGCGGAGCCGTTGGGGTTTGTCCTCTTGACGCTGAAAGTGTGCGCATTGGCATTTGGTGCGTAAAGCGTAGTAAAAAGAGCGCCTTAAACGTCGAAATATCTCAACGGGATGGAATGGTGTGTCAATTTTCGTCTAATCGATGCAGAAATCATCGCGATTTGCGAGCTGCTTGCGCTTGTTTCGACGCTGAAAGTGTGCGCAGTACATTTGGCGTGTAAGTGCAGTGAAAAGAGCGCTTAAATCGTCAAATATCTCAACGGGTGGTAATGACCGTCAACTTTCGTCTAATGATGAAATCGTCGCGTGATTTCCGGAGCCGTTGGGCTTGTTTCGACGCTGGAAACGTGCGTGCATTACATTTGGCGTGTAAAGTGCAGTGAAAAGAGAGCGCCTAAACGTCGAAATATCCTTCGAACGGGATGGAAATGACGGTCAATTTTCGTCAAACCCGACGCACACCATCGTGATTGGCGGGTCCGGTTGGGTTTGTTTCGTCGCTGAACGTGTGTGTGCATGCAAGCATTTCCTTAAGTGTAAAGTGCAGTGAAAAAGAGCGCTTAAACGTCGAAATACTAAACGGGATGGAAATGGCGGTCGACTTTCGTCAAAATCTGACGAAACTCATCGTGATTTGCGAGCCGTTGGGCTTCGTTTCGACGCTGAAACGTGTGTGCATTACATTTGGCGTGTAAAGTGCAGTGAAAAGAGCGTTAAACGTCAAACATCTAAACGGGATGGAAATGACGGTCAATTTTCGTCAAAATCGACGAAATCATCGCGATTTGCGAGCCGTTGGGCTTGTTTCGACGCTGAAACGTGTGTGCATTACATTTGGCGCGTAAAGTGCGGTGAAAAGAGCGCTTAAACGTCGAAATATCTCAAACGGGATGGAAATGACGGTCAATTTTCGTCAAAATCGACGAAATCATCGCGATTTGCGAGCCGTTGGGCTTGTTTCGACGCTGAAACGTGTGTGCATTACATTTGGCGCGTAAAGTGCAGTGAAAAGAGCGCTTAAACGTCGAAATATCTCAAACGGGATGGAAATGACGGTCAATTTTTCGTCAAAATCGACGAAATCATCGCGATTTGCGAGCCGTTGGGCTTGTTTCGACGCTGAAACGTGTGTGCATTACATTTGGCGCGTAAAGTGCAGTGAAAAGAGCGCTTAAACGTCGAAATATCTCAAACGGGATGGAAATGACGGTCAATTTTCGTCAAAATCGATGAAATCATCGCGATTTGCGAGCCGTTGGGCTTGTTTCGACGCTGAAACGTGTGTGCATTGCATTTTGGCGCGTAAAGTGCAGTGAAAAGAGCGCTTAAACGTCGAAATATCTCAAACGGGATGGAAATGACGGTCAATTTTCGTCAAAATCGACGAAATCATCGCGATTTGCGAGCCGTTGGGCTTGTTTCGACGCTGAAACGTGTGTGCATTACATTTGGCGCGTAAAGTGCAGTGAAAAGAGCGCTTAAACGTCGAAATATCTCAAACGGGATGGAAATGACGGTCAATTTTCGTCAAAATCGACGAAATCATCGCGATTTGCGAGCCGTTGGGCTTGTTTCGACGCTGAAACGTGTGTGCATTACATTTGGCGCGTAAAGTGCAGTGAAAAAGAGCGCTTAAACGTCGAAATATCTCAAACGGGATGGAAATGACGGTCAATTTTCGTCAAAATCGACGAAATCATCGCGATTTGCGAGCCGTTGGGCTTGTTTCGACGCTGAAACGTGTGTGCATTACATTTGGCGCGTAAAGTGCAGTGAAAAGAGCGCTTAAACGTCGAAATATCTCAAACGGGATGGAAATGACGGTCAATTTTCGTCAAAATCGACGAAATCATCGCGATTTGCGAGCCGTTGGGCTTGTTTCGACGCTGAAACGTGTGTGCATTGCATTTGGCGCGTAAAGTGCAGTGAAAAGAGCGCTTAAACGTCGAAATATCTCAAACGGGATGGAAATGACGGTCAATTTTCGTCAAAATCGACGAAATCATCGCGATTTGCGAGCCGTTGGGCTTGTTTCGACGCTGAAACGTGTGTGCATTACATTTGGCGCGTAAAGTGCAGTGAAAAGAGCGCTTAAACGTCGAAATATCTCAAACGGGATGGAAATGACGGTCAATTTTCGTCAAAATCGACGAAATCATCGCGATTTGCGAGCCGTTGGGCTTGTTTCGACGCTGAAACGTGTGTGCATTACATTTGGCGCGTAAAGTGCAGTGAAAAGAGCGCTTAAACGTCGAAATATCTCAAACGGGATGGAAATGACGGTCAATTTTCGTCAAAATCGACGAAATCATCGCGATTTGCGAGCCGTTGGGCTTGTTTCGACGCTGAAACGTGTGTGCATTACATTTGGCGCGTAAAGTGCAGTGAAAAGAGCGCTTAAACGTCGAAATATCTCAAACGGGATGGAAATGACGGTCAATTTTCGTCAAAATCGACGAAATCATCGCGATTTGCGAGCCGTTGGGCTTGTTTCGACGCTGAAACGTGTGTGCATTACATTTGGCGCGTAAAGTGCAGTGAAAAGAGCGCTTAAACGTCGAAATATCTCAAACGGGATGGAAATGACGGTCAATTTTCGTCAAAATCGACGAAATCATCGCGATTTGCGAGCCGTTGGGCTTGTTTCGACGCTGAAACGTGTGTGCATTACATTTGGCGCGTAAAGTGCAGTGAAAAGAGCGCTTAAACGTCGAAATATCTCAAACGGGATGGAAAATGACGGTCAATTTTCGTCAAAATCGACGAAATCATCGCGATTTGCGAGCCGTTGGGCTTGTTTCGACGCTGAAACGTGTGTGCATTACATTTGGCGCGTAAAGTGCAGTGAAAAGAGCGCTTAAACGTCGAAATATCTCAAACGGGATGGAAATGACGGTCAATTTTCGTCAAAATCGACGAAATCATCGCGATTTGCGAGCCGTTGGGCTTGTTTCGACGCTGAAACGTGTGTGCATTACATTTGGCGCGTAAAGTGCAGTGAAAAGAGCGCTTAAACGTCGAAATATCTCAAACGGGATGGAAATGACGGTCAATTTTCGTCAAAATCGACGAAATCATCGCGATTTGCGAGCCGTTGGGCTTGTTTCGACGCTGAAACGTGTGTGCATTACATTTGGCGCGTAAAGTGCAGTGAAAAGAGCGCTTAAACGTCGAAATATCTCAAACGGGATGGAAATGACGGTCAATTTTCGTCAAAATCGACGAAATCATCGCGATTTGCGAGCCGTTGGGCTTGTTTCGACGCTGAAACGTGTGTGCATTACATTTGGCGCGTAAAGTGCAGTGAAAAGAGCGCTTAAACGTCGAAATATCTCAAACGGGATGGAAATGACGGTCAATTTTCGTCAAAATCGACGAAATCATCGCGATTTGCGAGCCGTTGGGCTTGTTTCGACGCTGAAACGTGTGTGCATTACATTTGGCGCGTAAAGTGCAGTGAAAAGAGCGCTTAAACGTCGAAATATCTCAAACGGGATGGAAATGACGGTCAATTTTCGTCAAAATCGACGAAATCATCGCGATTTGCGAGCCGTTGGGCTTGTTTCGACGCTGAAACGTGTGTGCATTACATTTGGCGCGTAAAGTGCAGTGAAAAGAGCGCTTAAACGTCGAAATATCTCAAACGGGATGGAAATGACGGTCAATTTTCGTCAAAATCGACGAAATCATCGCGATTTGCGAGCCGTTGGGCTTGTTTCGACGCTGAAACGTGTGTGCATTACATTTGGCGCGTAAAGTGCAGTGAAAAGAGCGCTTAAACGTCGAAATATCTCAAACGGGATGGAAATGACGGTCAATTTTCGTCAAAATCGACGAAATCATCGCGATTTGCGAGCCGTTGGGCTTGTTTCGACGCTGAAACGTGTGTGCATTACATTTGGCGCGTAAAGTGCAGTGAAAAGAGCGCTTAAACGTCGAAATATCTCAAACGGGATGGAAATGACGGTCAATTTTCGTCAAAATCGACGAAATCATCGCGATTTGCGAGCCGTTGGGCTTTGTTTCGACGCTGAAACGTGTGTGCATTACATTTGGCGCGTAAAGTGCAGTGAAAAGAGCGCTTAAACGTCGAAATATCTCAAACGGGATGGAAATGACGGTCAATTTTCGTCAAAATCGACGAAATCATCGCGATTTGCGAGCCGTTGGGCTTGTTTCGACGCTGAAACGTGTGTGCATTACATTTGGCGCGTAAAGTGCAGTGAAAAGAGCGCTTAAACGTCGAAATATCTCAAACGGGATGGAAATGACGGTCAATTTTCGTCAAAATCGACGAAATCATCGCGATTTGCGAGCCGTTGGGCTTGTTTCGACGCTGAAACGTGTGTGCATTACATTTGGCGCGTAAAGTGCAGTGAAAAGAGCGCTTAAACGTCGAAATATCTCAAACGGGATGGAAATGACGGTCAATTTTCGTCAAAATCGACGAAATCATCGCGATTTGCGAGCCGTTGGGCTTGTTTCGACGCTGAAACGTGTGTGCATTACATTTGGCGCGTAAAGTGCAGTGAAAAGAGCGCTTAAACGTCGAAATATCTCAAACGGGATGGAAATGACGGTCAATTTTCGTCAAAATCGACGAAATCATCGCGATTTGCGAGCCGTTGGGCTTGTTTCGACGCTGAAACGTGTGTGCATTACATTTGGCGCGTAAAGTGCAGTGAAAAGAGCGCTTAAACGTCGAAATATCTCAAACGGGATGGAAATGACGGTCAATTTTCGTCAAAATCGACGAAATCATCGCGATTTGCGAGCCGTTGGGCTTGTTTCGACGCTGAAACGTGTGTGCATTACATTTGGCGCGTAAAGTGCAGTGAAAAGAGCGCTTAAACGTCGAAATATCTCAAACGGGATGGAAATGACGGTCAATTTTCGTCAAAATCGACGAAATCATCGCGATTTGCGAGCCGTTGGGCTTGTTTCGACGCTGAAACGTGTGTGCATTACATTTGGCGCGTAAAGTGCAGTGAAAAGAGCGCTTAAACGTCGAAATATCTCAAACGGGATGGAAATGACGGTCAATTTTCGTCAAAATCGACGAAATCATCGCGATTTGCGAGCCGTTGGGCTTGTTTCGACGCTGAAACGTGTGTGCATTACATTTGGCGCGTAAAGTGCAGTGAAAAGAGCGCTTAAACGTCGAAATATCTCAAACGGGATGGAAATGACGGTCAATTTTCGTCAAAATCGACGAAATCATCGCGATTTGCGAGCCGTTGGGCTTGTTTCGACGCTGAAACGTGTGTGCATTACATTTGGCGCGTAAAGTGCAGTGAAAAGAGCGCTTAAACGTCGAAATATCTCAAACGGGATGGAAATGACGGTCAATTTTCGTCAAAATCGACGAAATCATCGCGATTTGCGAGCCGTTGGGCTTGTTTCGACGCTGAAACGTGTGTGCATTACATTTGGCGCGTAAAGTGCAGTGAAAAGAGCGCTTAAACGTCGAAATATCTCAAACGGGATGGAAATGACGGTCAATTTTCGTCAAAATCGACGAAATCATCGCGATTTGCGAGCCGTTGGGCTTGTTTCGACGCTGAAACGTGTGTGCATTACATTTGGCGCGTAAAGTGCAGTGAAAAGAGCGCTTAAGTTACGTCCCGCGCTCCGCACGTGCCGTAACGAGAAAAAAAACTGCGCGATACAAAACGCGCGAATAAGGATTTGAATACACAAACGAACATACGGCATTAAGAAACGAAATATAGAATTAACAAATGAGGGTGACTAATAAATCCAACCAGTATAAAATTAAAAGTAAATAGAATCTACTAATAAACTGAATGAGTCGCGAACCGAATAAATAAACCAGGAAATAAGAATAACTAGAA